>UELU01137911.1:1416-15179 GCA_900490025.1 Megastigmus dorsalis | reverse complement strand
GTTTCGAAGCTATATCAATGACTCCTTTAAGATAAAGTGTTTTAAAAAACATCCAATAAGGTATGGAAATTTTCATTCTACTTGATTTTGAGACTTATGTTTCTTTCAAGTAATAAAAATTCTTATCGTAGCTTGATAAGTGTGTTAATTAACTTCCTCTAGGAATAAGATTCTGTTTCGTACCTATGATCTTATACGATTCAGCTTTAAAGTTCAGACAATGTCTTGTCAGAAATGAAATACCGCAGTGTAAAATTCTTGGTTTTGTAAAGCTGAATAGCAGTTGTACATACCGAATAGCTTTGCACCTACATTGTTTTATCGCATTTGATGAACGAAGCGCTATTATTAACCTAAGGTTTCGCATTCGTTACGTATAATTTGGTATCTTAAATTGGGTTCGATAACTAAGTTCGAGTAATTCGAGCAGTAAACGAAATATTTATTAGTATTTTAGTTGATTTAATCTTTAATTTCTCTTAACTTTGTCAAATTTTAAGCAAGTTTCATTTCATTATTGATTTTGCAGTATTTTTGTCCTTTTTTTCGTAAGTAGTACTTACTCTCCTGATTATTTACGTAGTAAATTTAATATTAAATGTATCTTTCTACACTTTAAGTACAGCCCAAAATTTTCTAAATCTTCAGAACTTAAAAAAACCAGATTTTTTAATTAAAAAATTTAAGCTTTTACCTACTTAGATCTTTAATACTGTTCATTGCAAGATTTAATATTTTGTTTCAATAAGTATTGAAATGATTACTATCGACTATTGAAATGATTGAATAAGTTTTATAATATAAATAAGCTATCCAACATTTTTCAAAAAGCAAGCAAAAATCAATTTTTGGTGTAAGCTAGCTCAGCTAGCTGTTCAATTGTCTCTGTCCCTCCGCGGTCGGTGCAAGCCTACGCGCAACCGCGAGCGACGAGCGCCACTCCCCACCTCTTCGCGCTGCTCCATTCCACCTTTCGCCGCCGATACTGTCGTCCGCTATAGCCGACCGCTGATTGACTCATCTTCTTAACTTTTAACAATTAATAATTCGGAAACTACTTGTCGGATCGAAAAATGAGAAATATACGTTGTTCTTAGAATTTTGAGATCTATCGAATGGTATATGTCCTGTTATCCGAAATTAATCCATCCTATATATTTGGAATTATTTATTTATCTTGAATTCATGTATTATTAATAACTGCTTTTCTATATAAAAGTTAATATACTTACACTAGTAATAGTAGTAATAATGATAATAATAACGATAGTAGTAGCCATGTTTATTTTTGCAAACTTGCAAAATATGCAGTTGCAGGTGGGGGTATATGTTGGGGGTGGGATTAGCTGAATTTTTCAAACTTGCAAAATATGCAGTTGTAGTGGAGGAGAAGGTGGTCGTGGGGCCTAGCTAAACCCCATCGTCGCATTCAGTCTCTATGCAGCCATCGCCGAGGGAACATCACGACTTGGGTAGCTAAATCTCTCTCTTTTGTGTGCATGTGTGTGCGTGGGTTCGTGTGTTATTGCGTGCGTTCGTCCGTGATGGCGTACGTGCGTGGGTGATTGCATGCGTGCATTCGTGTGCGTGTGCGGCGCTATGGCTCGTGCGCGTGCGGGTGCTTGTGCGGCATTATGGCTCGATCGCGTGCGTGTGCGTGTGTTTGTCCTTGCGTGTGTTTGTCCTTGCGTGTCCGAGTGTGTGCGGCACTATGGATCGCACGCGTGCGTGTGTGTGTCCTTGCGTGTCTGAGCGTGTGTGGCACTATGGATCGCACGCGCGCGTGTGTTTGTGTGTCCTTGCGTGTCCGCGCGTATGCGGCACTATGGTTCGTGCGCGTGCATCTGTGTGCGTGTGTGTCCTTGCGTGTCCGAGTATGTGCGGCACTATGGATCGTACGCGTGCGTGTGCGTGCGCGTGTCCGAGCGTATGCGGCACTATGGTTCGTGCGCGTGCGTCTGCGTGTGTGTATCCTTGCGTGTCCGAGTGTGTGCGGCACTATGGATCGCACGCGTGCATGTGTTTGTGCGTGTCCTTAAGTGTCCGAGCGTGTGCAGCACCATGGATCGTACGCGTGCGTGAGCGTGTGGCAATATGGCGCGTCAAAACATACCTGTCATTGTCTGAGGTTGATGACCCCTGCTTCGAGGTCAAGTTTATGTGCGGCACTATGGCCCATCAAAACAAACCTGTCCTCGTCAGAGGTTAATGACGCTTTCTCAAGGTCAAGTTTTTTGTGACAGGCCATAGTGCCACTACAACTATTGTCAAAAGAAGATTCGGTACTGGCTCTAGTATTAAAAAAGATCAGGACCGTGACGGAGTAATTGAAGAATCGCTCGCGGAGTAATTCACAGCGAAAGTTCAAGAAAAGGCCAGGCTAAGGTTAGCCGGAAAATACGGTTAGCTGCCCGACCAATAAGGACACTAACGGGGACAAAACCCAATCGCCACGTCTATGCAGTGTCAAATTCCAAAAAGCTATCACGTACTTTACGTGTGGTCGGTTAGGGCATATTGCCAGGGACAACAAAGACAAGAAGGCGGGAATCGAAAAGGGCAGCCCGCAGTAGAGGTCACTGTGGCTCCTACAATTGTAGGTTTTGTGGATCCAGAGGTTGGATACTTATATTTAGCGCCACTACTGCTGTGTCCGTAGATAAGGAGAGGTAGTGAAATGAATTCTAGAAGGTTTTCTGCGCAACAAAAGAAAGGGTCTTTATTAGACTTTCAACAAGATGTTAAGCGTACCGTTTGCATCGGCAGTCAGGCAGGTGCTGACTCGCAGGCGCGAGACGAAGCTCCCCCACGAGAAAACGCAATAAAAAGTTTTGTGGTGCATGGAAAAATACAAACGTATTAATAAGCGAATGCAATTACACGTAGAATTAAGAAAATAATGCGCAGATACATTAGAAGTAGTCACATGCGAGTGATCTATAAAGTCATAAGTTACGTAAAGGCTAACAATAAGCTTAAAGTTACAATTACAATATTATGCTTAAATTTTCGCTTACATTAAATAGATAATATAGCATTTGCACGCATTATATTCAGTCTAACAAGTTACAATTTTTGGTTTTGATTGGTATTCGCAGTGTGATTAGTTTACATAGTGTAAAACTAAATCATGATCACATTTTATTTACTTAATATTAATATAATTATATAAATGTACATATGAGTAGTCATTAATGATAACACTGAGAAAAAATTTAGTTTTTCTACGATAAACGCAATTAAATCTAAAATTTAACCTTCAAAGGAGCTTTTTTACTAGATTAATAGGTTTTTAAGATAGATTTTGGTGTTTGAGTCTGAATACTAGGTACAGGTAAGTCTAAAGACACAGTTTCAAGATCTTCTGGAACGAAATGAGCTGGCTTGAACAGCTCAGTGGAGATCACATTAGGTACACCATTAATATCGATTTTGTAATCCCGATCGGACACTCGTTCGATAACCTGATGTGGACCAGTGTAGAGTCGTTAAAGCGATTTGACTTGTGGAGAGCGTCGAAAGACGTGAGAGCAAGATTTTAGATTTTTGTACACAAAAGGACAACGTTTATGACGGTGAATACTGGAACCGGTATTAATTGGCGCATATATTCGCGATAAGCCCCTATGAAGATATTCGGATTTGCCATGAAGTCATCTGGGATGAAAAATTCGCCAGGTAAACGTAGAGTTGTTCCATATAGAAGTTCAGCAAGAAAAACTCCAGTGTCACTTCGTACAGCAGTTCGAAGACCTAAAAAAACTGTAGGCAGTATTTTGACCCAATTAGGATAGTTGTGACACATTAAGGCAGCTTTTAAAGTTCGATAAAAGATAAGTAAGCGTTGAAGATCTTGAATTCAAACTGTGAACCTTGATCAGTCGTTAAAACACGAGGAACGCTATAGCGCGACACCCAATGTTCTTGAAAGGCTCGTAGCACGATTGAGGCTTCAATGTTTTTAAAAGGAATTGCCTCCACCCAACGCGAAAAACGATCGATGATAGTTAGAATGTATGAAAAATCTTCGCAAGTCTTTAGAGGACCTACAATATCCATATGTAATGTGGTAGTTGTAGTTAACGATAGAATTTTTTTCAACGACCTGAAAAGTGAGTAATGATCATTAATAACATTAATCGTTATATAATTAAAGGATAATGTAAACAAATTCCATTGCTTATTACGTATTATTGGGAAATTTAAAACAATCCCATTACTCATTTCAATTGTAATAAGTAATTTCAAATTAATAATTCACCATTAAAAATGTAATTAGTAATATTTTTTTAACAATATTCAAGCACTGTTTATAATCAAATTTATTTTCAGGTAATAAATACTATTCGAGTTATATTTTTATTTAGATTGATAAAAATTGCTGAATGGGAGTGTACATACATAATTGCCTTCATTTATACTTTATAATCACCTTTGTTTTCAAGAAATGAATGATAATGATATCATAATGATAATGATATCATACTTATTTTTATTCCCACGTATCTTTTTGCCGAACTCGGCTTGACAATATTTCTATGTAATTGTAAACTACTCAAGCAAAATTAGCTGACCTATTCATCGGCAAAAGAAGTTCACATTTGATTTTTTAAAAATTAGATATACTATTATAAGGGCTGCATATAAATAGTGCTTTCAATTATTCAGCTTTTAGTGTATATTTGCAGATAACTATATTTGGAAGTGTACTATCCAACTCTGAAATTGCAATGTAAGTAAATCCGATAAACGTAATAGCCTTAGTAAATGCTATTTTCAGTGGCTATGGTCTAAAAGAATCTTCCCCAAATACTATTGAAATGGATTTAGCAAATTCCATCAGTAAAATCATATTCGAAGCTATGGAAGATCCAAGATTTATTGTAGAAGAAAATTTATATTTAGATTTTTCAAGTTCTTCAGATACTCCAGTAGCTTATGCTATTGATACCTCTCTCCCGGAAGAAGATGGTATGTACGGTAATATAGAAGAAGTAGAGACGACTGGCGATACACAGTCAGATGATAAATATTCATTCAATGATCCGGAAGATAATTGTTCAAAAGATGCAAAAGATATTACTTTGGATTATAAAAAAGATGCTTTAGCTTTCTGGAAAAGTGCGAAAACCAAGCGAACGCTTCAAAGCATTCAACATCGCTTTCGAAAAGTTAAATCAATTAAACAGTTAAGACGTTGGGAAGCACAATTACAATCAGGTGGTAGCCGTATCGTGAAACTTCATAAAATATCAGAATTCGTTTTAAATAATTTTAATGATGCACGAAAAACAAGAAAAATCATTAAAGATTTTAATCTTGAGCAATGGGCATTTCAAGAAGGAACAAAAGTACAGCTATCAGGATTTCAAGCAAATGACTCTTGGTTATTAAGGTGAACAACCATACTTACATTAGCTTTGATCTGTCAAAAAAAATATTAGAAATATTATTTTTCTAAAAAAATTCATAGATGTTAACAAAACTATTTATTGCGAAGTACGATTTTAAAAAATTATTATAAAAATTATGTATGAATTTTCAGGTTTCAAACGTCAGCATGGCATCGTATCACGGAAAATAACAAAATTTATTACACATAAAAAAATCATGAAAAAAAAAGTTTATCTGAAGAAGCTACATTATTTGTCAACAAAGTTAAGCCTTACATTCTGCAGGATGGAAAAGCTCAGGTATGCATTGGAAATTCATTCTGGACGAACTCTTGAAAATCGAGGCCAGAAATTAGTAGAAGCAGAAGTTCAGTCGATTTCAGCAACAACGCATACTTATACTATCTTGCCAGCTACATCTGCTGATGGGCAGTTACTATCACCACTCTTTATTGTCATAAAAGAGAGTACAGGATCGCGCGTACAAACAAATCTATTTAAAGCGAAAAATGTATATATATCGGCAACGAAATCAGGAAAGATGACAAAAGAGTTATTTCAGAAATGGTTACAAGAAGTATTTTTCCCAAACACTGGATCTAATTCCCTTTTATTTCTAGATTCTTTGACGGGACACTGTCCTGAAACGATTCAATCACTTGCTCCAAAGAACGTGAAATTTAAAGTTGAGGTGATACCAGAGGGGGCGACTAGTTTCATTTAACCTTTAGACGTTTACGGTTTTAGAATACGGAAGAATATTGTTCGTCGATTTTCTGATATTCTCATTCTATATAATTATGGGTATATATATAAAGGGAGTCTTCAAAATCGGAATAACATTTTAAAATTACAATCATTAGCACACAACCAGCTCACATAGCCCAGATTTATTGACATGTTTAAATATGCATGGCACAAAAGCGGACATTTAGAAGCAAGACCGAATCCATTTGTATCTCCTACGGATTTTTTTTTTCATGAACACAAAAACCAACGTTATCTGTGGGGATATTGCCGTAGTAACATGTGCATGGTGTAAAAAGCCGCTTTGCTTAAAACATTTTTTTACAGAATTTCATTATTGTAATCACTATGAACCGTAGAAGTACAATGATATGTTTTTAAAAATAAATTTACAGTTGATATTTTTAATTTTATTTTACAAATACGTGTGTTCACCTTTTTGAATATTAATTGTAACATAACGAATACAAATATTACACTAACAAGTTCTTCCATTACTGTTTATAAGGTCGATTGTTTTACAATTAAAAATGTGATTATAAACGAGGAAAGTAGTGAATTGTAGATATCCTAAAAAGTTTTAAAAGAAGGGTATGTTTCTTACTGATTTTTGCACTAGAGAAATATCGAAGTCATCAATTTTGCAGTATTCTAATAAATCATTAAGAATTTTCAACCTTCCCTATACCGTTCTCAATAACTCTAATGTCATAAAAAATGCAACATTTACAAAATTGAATTAATGCCATACAGAGAAATAATTTAAGTTTTATTCCTCCTTAAGTTTTATGGGCTGCTTTTACTCCCTTAAAATTCAGTTAGGCATGTACAGCAAAATTTTCTGCCCGAATTTTTAGTAGAGCTAAAATAATGAAAAAATAAATAAATAAATAAAAAAAAATAAAAAAATCACCCTCTTCCAACCACCCAAGTCATACAGAATCCAAAATCCAAATATTGAGGAATAATTCTCACCCCCTTTCAACCACTCAAGTCATACAGAAACCAAATTACCGTAAAATTGAATAGTATTTAAAAAATACAATATTTTTGTGTCAACATTTTCTTTGCATAACATATAGCTTTTCAGATATACTTCAAATAATGCTATAATTATCAAATATTTTAGGGTTCGGGGTGTTTATACCACTTTCGTGGGTGATTGGGCAAAAACCAAAATATCCATACTTCGCATTCTTCAGAGTACTAATAATATTCAAAGATTCATTAAAATGGGCACGAGGGAGTATATTTTAATAAAATAATTTTCACCACCCCCCGCCCCCACCACCAGCAACCCCCAGGTACCCCTGGACTATAATTTCGCGAAAAGCTTAATATTTACAATTTAGAATTAATGACCTACGGTCAATCGTTCGTGAGATATTTAAAAAAAAATGTTATTTTTCCCTAATTTTTGAGGGTGGTTTTTACCCCTTCAGACTGCGATTGGGCACGTATAAAAAAATACGTGTTCAATATTTTTCAAAGTACTACAAGTATACAAAGTTTCATCAAAATCGGAGGGGGACACTTGAGAAGGTTTACTTGTGAGTAGTCATGAATATATGGAATAGGGAATTTATCAGGCACTGTTTTACAAATTAGGCGTCGATAATCGCCGCAAATGCGCCAAGATCCATCTTTCTTCCTAACCATGTCAATAGGACTGGCCCATGGACTCTTTGAGCATCTACAAGTGCCCCGTTTGACTAAATTTTCAAACACATCTCGAGCAACTTTAAGTTTCTCTGGATCAAGGCGTCTAGTTCGTTCTGCAACTGGAGGACCATTAGTTTCTATATAGTGAAAAATGTCTTTAGCAGTCAAATGTATAGATGGTTTCTCACCAGTTACTTCCGGATAATCCAATAGGATTTTAGAAACATCAGATTTGGAACTAAGTACGCTAACTTTGCTTGCCTGAGCATATCTTATACTACCAATTGAAAAGGTATTTGAGTACGGATCTATAATTCTGCGTTTACAGAGGTTAACAACTAAACCAAAGCAATGCAAGAAGTAAGCCCCCAAGATAGGACTGGCAACATCTGCACGATGAAATTTCCAAGGCAAACGACGGTTGAGTCTGAAATCAAGCAGAAGGCTTTCCTCTCCGTAAGTCCGGATAATAGAATCATTCGCAGAATATAGTTTGAAATTAGTAGGCTTAGCATTAGGATCAACGTTGGGAAGCAAAGAGATTTCTGCTCCTGTGTCGACGAGAAAATTAAAACTTGAAGTGACATCGCGAATAGGGAAATGTTTAGATTTAACAGTCTCATCGTTCGCAGCTTCTACACGAAGAGGAGAATTTAGTTTTCCAAAGGTCAGGGACGCCACGAAGAATTTCCACGATAGCGATATGCCTTACTACCAAACTTTGCATAAGGATAGCAAAGTTGATTGCTATTACCGCTATTGTTACTGTTATTATTTTGCGAGTTACGGTTACGCGATTTAGATCGAGTACGACTCTTGGAGCGTTCGCGATTATGAGGTCGCTTACAGTTTCCTTTCAAAGAATCAACCTGGGCAGCAATACGAGCGATTTATATTTTGAATTCCCTGACACAAGAGATCACTGGATCGGATTCTACAGAGTTAATATGAGAACTATCGCGAGACATGGATGTCATGTATTTGTCCGCTGCCTCAGCTAGCTTCGTTGAGGTTGGAATATCCATAATAGCTAATCTGCACAGCAGTTAGGAGTCAGCTGTTCGAGAAAAATAGTCTTAAGGACATTTTCTGAACAACCTGTACTCAATGAACGCATACGGCTTAAAATTAACGAGGGTTTTCCTTCAAGAGAGAATTGACTAAGTAACAATTGTCGAAGGCGTTCTTCCTCTGATCCACTGAAGCTGGCTAACAAACGATTTTTAACTTGATCAAAAAAATCTTCCGGCCTAGGTTGTAATTCTAATAAGTCAATAATGACATTCATTGCATCCGCATCGAGTTTTTCCGCTATATAATCAGCTTTAGTAGCTGAGTTAGTAATCCCGGCATTTCGTAAGGTTATCTCGGCCTGAGTGAACCAAACTCTTAGATTTGTACGTGAAAAAATAGCTATTTTAGGAGTTCTATAAGCAGCGACTTAAGGAACAGAACCACTAGGACGAGAACTCTCTAAGGAGGCTGTAAACTGCTCGATCCTAAGATTGGCTCAAACCAACTCGGCCCTAAGTCTCTCCACCTGATATTGGGCTTGCTCTGCCATTATAAAAGAACTGTCAGTGTTTACAAGTTCAAGACTATCTTGCACACACAGGTGTAGTACAAAACAATTAAGTAAACCGACACTGGCACGCGTAATCTACGATGAACTTACTAACTATACTAACTAAACTCGCTTAGAAACAAAAATATGTGTGTGCAAACATTTATTAAAATCGAAAGATTTCTAGCGCGATATTTAAGTCGAGAAAAAGAAAAATATTTTTACACGTACTCGTATATAAAAATTCTTTATAGTACTATTAATATTTCTGAGCGTATGTGATATTGATAATCACTTATAATATTAATCAATAAAAAATATTAATCACTTTAGTCCGTATTAATTATTAATGATAATAAATTTGGTACTTAATATTACTAATCTTAGAACGGAAGGCAAAATCAAAATAAATAGTGTGCACGAGTTCTAGGAACTATAAAGGCACTTCCGCGAAAACAAAGATGGCGGTTTCTCAGAATTTGCGGGAAACGAATTTCTTGGGCTTTTGACGTTGATATCGCGGGCAGCCTGCCCGGCAAAGTCGTCGATGCTGTAGGCAAGCTGAAAAGCCCTGCTGCGGCGCTGCGATCTCGAAGCTGCTAACACGCTGATATGCGTGCTGAGATTCAAAGCCGGCTGAAAAACCCGGCTCCGACGCTGCAACGACGAAGGCCGCTGACACGCTGCAAAAATGGCGGGCTGGAAAAGTCCAAGTCGGCGTAGTTGCTCGGCCGGTCGAAAACCTCTCCGAGACAGTCGGAGTCACCAATGTGGGTTTTGTGGATTCAGAGGTAGGATACTTATATGCAGGGCCACTCCTGCTGTGTCTGTAGATAAGTAGAGGTAGTGAAATGAATTCTAGAACGTTTTCTGTGCAACAAAAGAAAAGGTCTTTATTAGACTTTCAACAAGATGTTAAGCGTGCCGTTTGCATCGGCAGTCAGGCAGGGACTGACTCGCAGGCGCGAGGCGAAGCGACGAGACGCCGAAACTCACGAGGCGGAGGGGGCTAGTCCTTACTCCTTAGTCGAGATCCCCACACAATCCCGTCTAAGACCTCTGAGTAGGCAGAGGAAACCGACCAAAGTTGTTCAGAGTTTAAGGGGACTTCTGTGCAGCTTGAAGGGTTAGTTGAAGCATACTCGGATTCCAAAGATAATAAAGATCATTGGTAGCTGCAACTCAACATTGGAGGCTCCAAGATTCAATCACTCTACAATCCAGGAGCGGCACGAATTGTAATGGGATCGGTAGGATTACAGATCACCAGTAAGTACGGCCGAGAGCTTCGGCCTAAATATGGCAGAGGGGCGAGAATGGCAAACTGCCATTACACGTCCATAGCAGAGTATATGAGGATGCAACTGTGGCAATGATGCCCGAGTTGGACTCCGACTGTTACGATATGTAAGTCAACTTACAAGTAGATAAATCTCGAATTAGCTGGCCTTAGTGAAAAGCAAGGCCCAGCTGTCTCTACAGTAGGGCTCGCTGGCGTTGAGTCAGATGAGCGAGAGCGATCCAGTGAACTATTGTCGTGGACATCAATAGAGGAAGTACACGACGTCGAGACCAAAACTCCGTTGGATGCGAGCGTTGATGTGGCGTTGGCTTTTGAAGAGAGTCTCGCGCTTGTCTGCGGTAGCTGTCCGAGTCTGATAAACGGGAAAACCAGGTAGGAGTTTTTCGCTGCAACGTGTGTGCAACGTATTATCGTTCTCGCAAAGAGAATATAGCCTCGTTACAAGCCTTAGCATTATCATTAATAAAATAATATAATAAGCAAGAACAATTAATGAATAAAAACAAAAATATCAAACATATCAATTAAAGTAATTATTACGTGTAATTATTAAATAAATTACAAAATATTTAAAATTGTAGTGTTTTGCCAATTAAAAAATAGAATTACTTACAATGTCTAAATTCTCATATATTATATTTCTAACATAATTTAGCGCGTCTTTCGACCCTTTATTTTTGGTAAAGCCAAATTGTTTTGAACTCAGTATTTTATTTTTTGTTATGAAATCTGACATTCTACTGTAAAAGATTTTAACAAAACTTTGGCAATATTGTGCATTAAAGATATCGGCCTATAGTGTTCGCTTATTTGTTTACTACCAGATTTAAAAATAGGAATCACTTCAGCAAGTTTTAGTGTATCTGGCCAAATTGATTTATCTATGCAATTATTAAATATATTAGCCAACGTATCACTTATTAGACTAGATAATACAATAGATTTCAATAAATTTAATTGACCCTATGCTGAAGCATTAATAGCAATGAATGGTATTTAATTAACTTGAATTGCTTTTGAGATCAATGATCAATTTTCGCATTAATTTTAATTAATATGAATTAAATCGAATAACAAAATTATGTAATATTAATTTTAAATGTTTTTTAACAGTAAAATTTAATCAACTTTAATCGATTTCAACTACTCGAAAACTTATTCATTTTAATGTATTAAATTACAATTGGTTTTCAATTGATATTAATTAACTTCAATTAAGCTACAAATTAATCAACTTCAATAACCGATTTTCTGAAATGGATTAATGAATTTTAATTAACTTTAATTAACAAGACACATGAATCGATTTCTATGAGACTAAAAAACTCAAGCAGTTAATTGATTTGAATAAGTTTTAATGAATCTCTAATTGAATGAATCTCAATAATCCAATCTGATTTTCAAGACATAGAGCCTAAATATGTTTATGTTTAATAGTTTTCGAGAAAATAATTAGCGTAAATATATGAAAAATATGAAAAAATGTAAATTTTATAATTTTGCAAGGTTCTTTCACATCTGATCTCTTTAGTTTCAGGTTTGTAACAATTTTTTTTACAAATCACAAAAACTATTGAAAACTATTTTCCGGAGTTTTAGTTAATTTAAAATTTTCAAAGTTCTCGGTGCAGAATAATATATACATAATCAATTTTCTCCAGATATGGAGTTGTATTTTCAGCTGGATCCCGCTAGAGTTTTCCTTGATCTTATAACTGCATATTCAGATTTTTATAACTTTGAATGTTATCATTCGCATAGTGTCACTAAATATAGGTACCCAAACAACGCATATTATAATTTTTGTAATTACTATCTAGAATCGACAACTTTAAAATGTCCTCTTGCATCTCCACTGGATATTCATCCCAAAATCTAGAAAAATCCAGGAAAATTCAGAAAAATCCAGCTGATTCCAGCCGAATATAGTTGGAGGTGAAGCTCGAGGTCTCGCTTAATATTCAGATGAATTTCACCGTCAGAGTTAAATATATGTATATATTCTTATGATATATACATAATTAGAAAATCTAGGAAAATCCAGCTGATATATATATATATATATATATAACATATTTTATATATTATATATGTACATATGTAATATAGTATAATAAATATATCATGTATATGAAAGAAGTAAATCAATTTTCAATTTATTATCTTCTTTAATCCATGATAGAAAATCAATTTATCGCGATCGCGGCATATACACCCGTTATGTAACTTATATTCATATATAAATTAATTATGAATAATCGGAGGGAAACGTATTCGTAAACTAGACATCTTTACGAACATTTTAAGATATTGTACGTTAATTTTGGTTGCGAATTCGCGTGAAGCCCAATTTTGACAGTTTTTGTAGCGATCGGCACCACTGTGCGCCGGTCCTCGGACGCACTAATCTCCACTCGGTCCGTAAAATCATTTTTATGGCCTAGGATCGAAAACTACTATTTATAAACAAATTATTAAGTATGTTGAGATCAGTTTTATAGTTCTATAATATTAAAAATGCAAGATAATAAAATCTGCTTTCGATAAAATTTTTGGAATGTAAATATCGCAGGCTACTGAATTCCAACTACGTTTTATTAGTTAAAAAGTTGTGCTGATTTATATCATAATATAACTATTTTTGTAACTAATGACGTATAAGGCTCCTTCATTTAGTATCTGTTCTCTTTATTATTAATAATTAGTTTTTAAAAAAATATATTTGAACAACTAAAACTACTATTCCAGACGTATTTTTTTCCGTAGAATCCGATTCCGGTATTTATTTTTCAAAAAAGCTCAATTTTGCTATAAACAAAATGTTTAAACAAATTAATTTTGCAAAACTAATGACAAATTTGAATTCTGGGCATCAAAAAATACCTTATTCAATATATGCTATACCCGTATTTTTATACACCTTCGTATGGTCGTTGAAAGACTTATTTATATCGCAAAACTAATTATTTAATAATTTGTTACTAACAATATGTAGTTTCACAATTGAATCTATTATGTGGGATGTATTTTTTTCCGTAGAATGCGATTTTGTTATTAATTTTGTCAAAAAACTTAATTTTGCAATAATTTGTTT
>UELU01137910.1:4516-22970 GCA_900490025.1 Megastigmus dorsalis | reverse complement strand
AATTTATCCTGTAGTTTATTAATATGTGGATTCCTAATTTTCACATAAGTGGTATCATCATCTAAAATACTTTGAATTTTATTAATATAATCACATTTTTCTGAAACTACAGTTACGTTACCTTTATCTGCTTTTTGGAAGATCATATTCGGATTCTCTCTCAAGAATTTCTTCGCTATTCTTAATTCATGCCACAAATTACTATTCAAAAAATTATCAAATCTATTGTCACTCTTAAAATCATTAATAACTTTAACTAAAGAACTCCTACATTCTTTTTTAAACTCCATGTTAAAACTACTCATACCACTTTCTACCGGGCGGTTAAATTATCACATAAAGATTTTAGAAAACAGAATTTAAATTTAGTTAAAGAAACTTTTATTAAAAATAGTTATCCGGGAGAATTTATTGATACAATGATTGAGGAGAGAGTGTGCGAAATTTATAATGGTAAATTAAGGAAACGGGTAGATAAACAAATAATGAATGAGAATGGGAAGAATGTATATTTTAGTTTACCTTATGTTAGAGGATTGTCGGAAAGGATTAGAACGGTGTTTAGAAAACGGAATATTCAAATTTTCTTTAGAAATGATAATAATTTGGGTAGGTTATTTAGTAATTGTAAAGACAAGGATCATAAATGTTTAAAATCAGATGTAGTTTATAAAATTAATTGTAAAGATTGTAATGGATGTTATATTGGCCAAACGGGTAGATGTTTGAAAAAAAAAGAATGTATGAACATCAATATAGTTTACGGAACACAAATTTTACTTCGGCGTTAAAGGAACATTGTATGAATTTTTTGCTTTCTTTCGATTTCGGGAGTGTGGATGTTTTAGAAGAGGGGATTAGGAATAAATATAAGAGGGAGTGTTTTGAGAGTATCCACATTCTAAGGGATCGAAATAATGTTAATTTAATGATAGAGTCGAGCAAATTAGATAATATTTATCATTCTTTATTAATTTAAGTTGTAAGGGGAATTTGGTAAAGGGGAGAGGAGGGTTGGTGCTTGGGAGAGGAGGGATGGGTATATATGGAGGCTAAACGTGCTTTCCTGGGATCGGGAGAGGTGAATTTTTACTTAAGTCAGCTTCTCTCAGGGCACGGGTACTTCCGGCAATACCTGCATCGGATGGGGATGGTAACGACCCCGTCCTGCAAATACTGCGGACATGACAGAGACGACGCGGAGCACACGTTTTTTGTGTGCCCCCGCTGGACGGTTGACGGACACCGACTAGAGACAACGACCAGATACGTTGACGCGGACAACGTCACCACCTTGATGCTCTCCAGCAAAGAGAGGTGGGACGACGTGACACGATACGTGATGACGGTTCTAAAGGGCAAAAGTTCCAACGGATGCCTTGAGGACTGACACGTAAGACGGGGGACTAAACAACTAGACACGGCAGACACGATTGACGTAGGACATAGACACGCCGGCCGGCCCGAAGTAATGTGCACAACAGTCCCGGGTCGGTTTGGTGAAGAAGGTGGATTTTACAGTTGCTTGCTCCCCGGCTGATTTATCAACCGCGGATCAAGGAACTGGGGGTTTAGCTGGCCGGACGCTGTCGGATGCCTCGGACGTGATGGGTGCCACCCATTTCGGCCCTGACTGACGGCAGCCTTCTGGCCGGCTCACGGGCGGGTGGCGGCCCCGAACTCGATGTCTCTGACCTCGGGAGCGGGATCTGGAGCCTGTCTATGGTCGAAACGATTTTTCTCTTTTTAACCATCATAAAAAAAAAAAACATGCTTTCCATTTCAGTTCCCTGAGGAGGAGCCGGAGCGGGTTCGAAACGTCGGGCATGTTTGGGTGGTGGGGGGCGGTCGGATTGTCCTTTACTAACAAAAGTTTATTTCAGGGTTAAATATAAGTTTATTTCATATTCTTCGGGGTGATTGTAAACAAGGGCAATCTGATTGCCCATGAATATTGATTAGACTGTAAGACCGATAGAAAGATCTTTGTCAGTTTATAGTAGAGTACAGTCGACATAAGTAATAATTTTAATGTTTAAAAGACTGTTTTTTGGCTTTGTAAATTTTTCCTGAAGACCACACACTTTTCATTTGTCTACTTTTTAGTAAACGTCACTTAGATTTCCACTCTGACTATAACGTTGGAGTCAACTTTACTCGCTTGTTTAAAGCAATATTGGGTCCCTGTAAGAATCAGCTATTTTAAGATGAAAACAGATATGTAGATCTCAGGCAAGTCCCAGCTGTTTCTGCTATAGTTTTGAGCGGTTGCTAGATCGAACCATTAGGGCAACAGAAAGTATACTTAAGTCGACTACATACGTCGAGCACTAAATCGATGTCAGCTCAGCCGATTCGATTAAGTAAAAGCATTATCCAGTTTCAAAGAAAATCGAAGAGAAAATGCACCACCAAGACGGGTGCAAGCGATACTGGGTTATGATCTCTCTAGATGTAAAAAGTGGGTGCTCCAGTTTGAGAGCCGGTCTCTGCATCAGGCAGACAGGAACAATAGTTGCTTTATTTTGTATATACGAGAGTG
Source organism: Megastigmus dorsalis (assembly GCA_900490025.1). Classification (NCBI taxonomy): domain Eukaryota; kingdom Metazoa; phylum Arthropoda; class Insecta; order Hymenoptera; family Megastigmidae; genus Megastigmus; species Megastigmus dorsalis. The sequence continues at coordinate 20,428 of UELU01137910.1, read as the reverse complement.
AGGCGTCTGGACTCAGTGCAATACCGTGGGCAGATGAGACCCAGGACAAATCGTATTTGCGCTGGGTTCAAAAAGTGGAAGATGACCCGACTGGAAACCAGTGTTGTAAGGTTGTCGGGGAGCATCTGTATTTCTATAAGCCAAATGAGGCTTTAGATATTACAATTAGCGATGATGATGCCTGGAAGCTCGTTGGTTCTAAGGAAAAGAGAAAATAAGTTATGCAAGAAGAGCGTGACGAGTCAACTTCAAGTCATCTTGGAAGAGAGAAAACATACACCCGAACAGCTACTTTATATTTTCAGCCAAGTATGTATTAGGGCTTATGTTCGACAATGTACGATTTGTCAATAGTGCAAAGTCGAACAACGTGTGCCTCCAAGGCTTATTGGACGAAGGACCATTATTAGATCATTGGCAAGTGGGAAGACCATTACAAAATCTGGAAAGGGCTATGAGTTTCTCCAAATTTTTCAGGATTAATTTACGCGATGGGTTGAGACTATTCCCATTCGCAAAGCCAATGCGAAAACCGTCCATAACTCACGAGGATACAACAGCTAAGTTTATTTAAATGAAACTAACAATTAATTATTTCATAACTTGACACGACAAAAAATTCAAATCTAACCTTAATCTAAATTTAATTTATATATTTTATAAATTAAAACAAAAACTAATTTAACATCAAATTGAATTTAATTTGTATATTTTTGTTTATGTAAAACTAGAAATAAATTATTTTATAAATTAAAGCAACAAAAAATTCTAATCTAACTATAACTTTGGTCAAAAAGATTTCTACCCTGTTTGTTTTTACATTCAATGAAATATGTAAAGATAGACATTAATATTAAAAAAAACTGTTACCACCTTGATAATTATGCAAATATTATGTGATTTTAGTTTAATAAAATTCCATTCTCAATTCACAGAGATTTTTGACGTCAATATTCCAGAAATTCTGTATATTTATGGTTACATATAGTGTTTTTGGCGAAATATCTACAAATAAGTTTGTTGTATTTTCTACTTTTTGCTTATTCGAGATTAATAATGTTTTATATAAAGAAAATTGTACGTGCTTCAGTACTGGTATAGATAATATATTTCTTAAACTAGGTTTGTTTAAAAATGAGTTTTAAATACGATTCTTTAATCAAGCATATTCTAACAAAGAATTTTAAAAGATGGTACTTCAAAAAACTAGAAAGATTATATTATAAGTCGATAATATAATATAGTTTATAGTATAATATATATATATGTGTGTGTGTGTGGGTATAAACTATAACGGGGGAATTTAACTGAGCGTGGAAGCGACACGGTTGCTTCCCCGTGTTTATAAGTAGGAGGCAAATGACGATTGATTTCCCGTCCAAATTTTAATTAGTTACGTTATTCACAATTTTAATAATTATCTACATAGGTAGAGTGAATCAGGGCGCCAGGCACTGTATTTTTAGATTTGTTCAAAGTGATTACTCTAAACTCGAGCAGTGCCACTCGATTTTTTTTAAAAAGAAAAATAATAATGACATGGAGGCAAAGGCAAAAAGAGAAATAAAATTTTATTTCTTATTATTTAAATTCGTGCGGTAAACGTGCGAAAATCCGCCACGTTACAAAACATATAACAAAAGTATACGATTTTAAGATTTGACATACACTCAACCGTTTATCAAAAATTATATAATGCTTAGTGTAACAACTATGATCCTCTGTAATTTAAAGAGTATTAATAAAACAGTGACTGAGCGAACGTGAACGAGCGAAATAAAACTTGATAGTTGTACCAAATATGTACAAACAAGTCAATGCGGCATTGTACTTTATATTGCATTACTGAGAAACCGTCTCAACATAAAATTTTAAACCCTTGTTGTTTTAGAGTTGTATAAGTACAGTTATTTTAAAAATTTTTTAAAAAATTGCTTCAAATATTCAAAACAATTTTTTGACTTTAAAAAAGTATTTATCATTAAAAAGACCGAGAAGAAATGGGTCGATCTATGTATTAATTTTTTTTTTCTGGAAGCCTTCATTTATGAGCGAACTGAAAAATTGATAAAAAAACACGTCACGCGTGTCATTTGTTTAGTTTTTTTGGATGATCCCTTATATTGAAAAGTAGTTTTTTATTAAATAAGAATAAATTTATTAATTTATTAATAAAAACTAATTTTTATTATGTTTTGGGTAGGTCTTGAAACTTCTTGGCGGTAGTACAAAAAAAAGAAAAAAAACACACGGGCTGGCAAGTTATGGATCGGTTTCATCCTTACCAACTTCATCTGTATCATCAAGACCCATAGCAAAACATTACGACACAAAAAGATCTCATACTACTGATGATAGGATAAAGAAAATTAAAGATGTCAAAGTAAGTACATAAAGGAGAATATATAATTGTATTAAGGTCTTAATATTCTTTTTTTTTTTACATAAATTCTATGCAAATATACGAACCCATACAGTATCAAATGTATAATAATCCAGGTGCCTTAGATTTTTTCACCAAAGTAATTGTAATCTGAAATTGTGCAGTGCCTATATATTAATTAGAAGGTATCGATTACGAATATCAACTCGAGAACAGTGTATAATGAACAGAGCGTTTTTTAAAACATGCATAAATATAAAAAAATGTAAAATATAGCTTTTTTTTGGAATTATCTTCACTTCTGTTCGTCTGGGCAAAAAAAAACATTCATATATCGCTGTGCTTTTTCAAGCCGAAAAAATGAGATAGGTTAAATTGAATAGTTGTTTAAAAGATGTTAAGCAACTCTTCGAGTTTATGCCATGATTTTATTTACTTTAAAGTTAGTTTAACTATTCAATAATAAATGATTAAAATTTTTCACAAAAATGCCTGAATGTCGACAATGCTCGTTTCTGTTAGAATCCAACCCATGATCTCCGGGAATGCGATTTTATTGAAACTTTCGGAAGTAATTTTTGGTACCTAAAAATGAAGTTTAGAAATAATTTTAGTGACCAATGGGTCCAATCTTTCAGGATAACCGCTTTTCAAGCCAAATACGCGAAAATCCATACAGTAGTCTCATGCTTTACAGATTAGCGACTAAATAAAATATAAAATGTTTCCAAATTGCAAATGAAAATTGAGAAAGCGACCTTTAATTTTAGAGGTTGTAAAAGTCAAAAACTCTACTCATTCGAAAGCTATGAGTATTTCAAAATTAGACACAATCTCGCTTTTAAAACCTTTCATTGTTTTTATAGTAATTTAAAATGCAAAATTGTGTCAAAAATTTTTAAACTCTCATAACTTTTCAACAAATTTAGCTATTTACGTATATAACCTCTCAAATTGAAGGTCGCTTAATTTTCTTACATTCATTACGTGGTCGTCATTAAGTGACTTAAATTGGGCACCATCATAGAAAGCAATAATTCGTTCTTTATTTAGATTAAAATTTTCATTGATTTGCAAGATGATATTTATTGTAAATAACAATTTCGTAAAAAACCCAAGGTAACTATAATTTTTTTCAAACACGAGATTTAAATGACACTGAAGAATGTGCTGAAGAATTTGTACACCTGGAAATTGCAAGGATTTATATAATCAACTGTATGAAAATAAGCCAGACGCCTCTCTCAAAATCAACTCAAATAACAGCTATTCCTTATCGACACACCATGGTACCTCAAAATGGGAAGAAATCATGAAAACAAGCATCCGCAGGAATAGAAAATTATCGAAAACTGTCTTACCTGTTAAAACGGCAGTCACTGTATACTCATATTAGCCCATAGATACCCTAGGAATCAGCTATCTCATTCGACTTCACCTTGGACTAAACCAAAAAACACTAGCAACTCATGTATTAACTGCATACGAAATCGAATATTATTGAAATACTAGCCACAAGTCAACGTTGTCCATAGTGCAGTCTCTTCTCGGCAGATTAACCTTATACCGCAGCACTCAGTGGGCAGGAAATACATAGTCATGGGAAGAAAGTCTAAAGAAAGATAATTAGGAACGATACTGACTGTCTTAAAGAAGCAGCAGCCCTTACTCGATTGATGAAAGACCATGAGGACCGAAAAAGTGACTTTACAAGATCAGCAACATAACCTTTGCAGTGCATAAGATCGCTATCATCACTTGGAAGGTGGGAAATCTTATGGTACAAGGAGGTCAATCAATTAAAGAGATCCTGACTCCTTGCAGGTGATAGATACCATTTCCCAGAGTCTAGAAGGCTGGAAGAAGGGCATAGGCTGAGGTGGCCTCGATTCTCATAGGCTAAAAGAAGATGCGAAATAAGTACTACAACCGGTACGTTGTTTCGCCAATATACCTAGAAAACATAAATATTAAAAAACCGTTGTTATAAAGTATTATAAAGTATTTATGACTATAAAAGAGCAATTATCACTAACAAAAAACAAAATACTAACAAATTATAATCAAAAAGAAAATATTAGCAACGAAAATTACACAGGTCAACAAAATTTTTACCCAGAAACCAAACTATAGTTTTCCAAAGGTTTTCGATGAGCTAACTCCAAAGCTGGCCTCAAAATTGCTCTATCACGTCAGGATTTTCAGATATCCTAACCTAAAAGAGCAAAAAACACCGTTTTTGCCCATTTTCGAGGTTATATAAGCACGAAACGTTTTTTTTTCACAAAAAAGTACACCCGGCACCTTAAAGTATAAGTCTTCCTTTTTTAAATGGCGTCGAGTTTGTTCAAATATCTTTTTTTTTTCGATGAGATAGTACAATTTTAAGTTTACAAATTTTCAAATTTTCCTACATAACCTCAAATATAGCAAAAAAACGTGTTTTTCACATACTTAGGTTAGAATATCTCGGAAACCAAGGGTGATGAGTCAATTCTGAGGCCAGATTCGGATTCAGCGCCTCAAACACCTTCGGGGATGTATTATCTGCTTTCTGGTTCTGAAAATTGTCAGCCTGTGTAATTTCCCAGATGTAGGAAAATTTGAAAATTTGTAAACTTAAAATTGTACTATCTCATCAAAAAAAAAAGATATTTGAACAAACTCGACGAACGTGTCGTGCTTATATAACCTCGAATATGGGCAAAAACGTCCGTTTTTTGCACTTTTAGGTTAGGATATCTGAAAATCCTGACGTGGTATAGCAATTCTGAGGCCAGATTTGGAGTCAGCGCACCGAAAATCTTCGGAAAAGTATAGTCTGGTTTCTGGGTAAGGAGGTCGGTCTCATTTTGTTGGCCTGTGTTATTAACAAATTATTAACAAATAATTATTATTATGTTTATACATAACAAAATTATCAAATTTTGCAGTATTAAAATCAATTAAAATCATAATACTCATCCAAGCAATTTTGAACTTTCGCACCTGTGCTGGATCTGCGCACGGTTCTCAGCGATCACCATGCGCGTCAGATGATCAATAACAGAGTTTGAAACAAGGACGAGTCAGCCACCAACAGCTGATCATACCAGCGAGCCAACACAGATGATCCATCAAGAAACTACAAGCGATTTAAATTAATTAATAGATATTTTAAGATAAAGAAACTATTCATGTTAATGAACAATACACAACACAAAGATACACCGAATTTATACATACACAATTAGTAGATTTGAATTCAACATAAAATATATGCGTGCACAGGAAAATTTACACACAACACCGTGCTGTACGCACGGGTTGTTATATGGGTTAAGATTTGAACAATTAGAAAGGTAAGTTTTACTATAGCACATATTACGTATGATATTAAACCTGAATTAATAAATAATAATTGATCATACATATGGGTGAGTCCACGCGAAAAGAAAAATAAAAATTTTTAAAATCGCTGAAACTATGGGAAAATGTTGCATTGAACAGCACTTCAAAACAAGTCATTTTTATCACATGTAAATTTACATGTAAATTCGCATTTGATATATAACTTGATAAAAATAACTTGTTTTGAAGAGCTGTAGCTCTTATATCTTTGAGCTACCCATCTTCTATAAGGGCTTAATTTGAAGTGCCCTAGTCAAGGAAAATTTTGAGACCTCGTACGATAAAATCGGTCATGTCAGTCAGAATTAGATTTTCAAGTGTATGTAAGGGCTATACAGTTGTGTGCAAAAATTTCCGGCCAAAGAGGATTTTGCCAAAAATACGTAATAAAAAAATTTTATACAACAATTAACAATTGTTTATAACAAAAACAAATATTTTCGCTTATTCATAAGTATCTGGCCAAGTACAAATTATGAACTAAACTTAAGAAAAATAACACTGTAACTTAATGAAAAAATTCCAATAACAAAAAAAGGTAATTTTTGGATCAATATTTGGTAGCCATACCCTTTGCTTGTTAATTGTTGTACATTTTTTGATTACATATTTTGATAGTATAATAAATATACATTACGATGATAGACTTGCATTTTCATTTAATACTCTTTATACCACATTTAATTACAAAATTATCTTTGGCCGGAAACTTTTGCACACAACTGTATATCGACCAATCAAAGACCTTCACCAAATATTCTGAAAAAATTCAGACATATTCTTGAGGTAAAATTCAACAAGATTATATCAGAAAATTCTGAGATAAAATATCACAAAGATTTGGAAAATTCAAAAAATTCCAGTTTCGGTGTATCTTTGAGACATGATAGTAATTACACCCTTGCATATAGGTCTCCCAAAATTTAGAAACATGTTTTAAAACTTCGATACTCTCAGGAATTACTTTTTGTATAAAAGAATGAGACCTGGATATCAGCATTTTATTGAATAGGCCCTAGAAATCAAAATATTTATCATTAAAGTGAAGAAAAAAGATCCTTGCAAATCCATGAATACACTTTTAAGGCCGAAGGTTTTGGACGTTTATTTAATCTTACGTCCTTTTTCAGGGCTGTAGAACGCAAGTGCAAAAAATACAGATTTAAGTATTGTGGTGTAACAAACGTGAAAAATACATGTAATTAAATTTCTTTTTGTCAACTCACCCTAAAAGTATTATTTAATTGAATTCACAAATGTGAACAACATGTCACTGTAACTTCAACTATCTAAGTTGTTCTGTAAAATTAAAAATGAAATAGGAGTTAATAATAATTATATGTAGAACTCACATTGTCTATCGTGCTGATCAACTCATTATCCAGTGAGGTCACTGCTCGACCTCTTACACTGGACTGATACACAATCTGAGTGCAAGATTGAACATATAATTTATAGAGAGGGAGTATATTAATAAGGCGGTATAGAGAGGGAAAAACCTACCGTTTATACACTCTCATATTCATATGCATGTCAGACATATATAAGACACCCCCTGCGCTACACTATCCCGATCAGTCAGTCTATACTTACAAGGGGAAGCCAAGGAGTCCGGAAAACCGATTTTGATGAAACTTTACAGAGACAATCTTTGATCGAAAATATAAGATACTTGTCTCGAAATCTAGTCAAATGGGCCCTAGGGCACCATTTTATCAAAATATACAAGAAATCATGATTGTCTTAAAACCTTCATTGCTAGACCAAGATATATCATAGAAAATATTACAAAAAAGATATCAAAAGTATAGATAATAAGCTTTCATTTGCATTTTTAAATAAGTTATTAACACTTTTCTTTAAAATTGTATTGTCGTAACTCTCGACAACCCTACATACTTTTGACCATAAGTAAATATAAAATTTCCAGCCTCAACTACAGCATTTTCTAAACTTAAACCTTGACTTTTATAAATTGTTATTCCATAACTACTGCACATGGGAAATTGTTCTTGTGTTATATAAATTTTATCCATTATAATGAATTTATGTTCAAGTCGCGGTATTGAATATTCCATGACCGTTTTTAATAGAAAATCTATATTATTAATTCCTCCATTTTTATCTTTTGAAACGGATATAAGCTTACCTATAGAACCATTTAATCGGTCAACTCCGCACGAATTATTGACTTCTATGTTCAACATTTTTAGCACTTTCTTTTCTAAATTTTTTGGACATTAAAGGCATCATTAGCAACAAGATTTATTTTCTCCAATTAATTTTATCTAACGTAGCGCTATTTAAAATATTACACATATTTCTAGTGGGTAACATACACACAGTGTCATTAGGTAATTTATCCAAATGTTCACATAGTTCATGTTATTTTCCTTTTTTTGTAAAATCTCAATATCATTATTTGTTAAGAAACCTAATCGAATTCTGGAAAGAATTTCATTAAATTGTTTGTTATATTTTTGTCTCATGTTAATAGTTAATTCATCATAAGAGAATAACTCCCGTAAATTGTAAGTATCCATTCCTCCTATATACTTATTCATTTTTTGATTATTTAATTTTATAAATGAGAATTCTTCGCGAACAGGAGGAAGTTGTAGTAAGTCACCGAAACCCACTTTGACTGAACCATCCATCGTCACAATCAGGACTATTATATATTTCTATAAGGCGTAAGTGAATATACATAAGCATAATATTTGATATCATAGATATCTTATCGATAATGATTAAGTCCACATTTTGCAAAGTTTGTCTTATTTGTTTTAAAGCTGCTGGAGAAATCCGTACTCCTGCTCTACTGGTAACTGTAGAAGTCTATGTACAGTAAGACCTCGAATATTATAAACTGCTATTCCAGTAGGCGCAGTGATAGCAGTATCTTTCTCACGCATAATTATGTTCCATGAAACTAAATTTTTAATAACGAAACTTTTACCTGTGGACCTGGACCACTAGTGGAATTAATTTTATGAAATATTCTTGACTGATTAATAGCTGCAGCTAAATCAAATTGCTTTTTAGAAAAGGCATTAACATACGTAGCTGCAGTACCTTTTAATTCATCTACATTTCTCCAAGATTGTAAAAGTAGCAATAAAGCATAATAATAATCTTCTGGTTCGTTAAGAGGATTGTATTGATTTATTAAATAAGGTTTTTTCCTTTTTTGAAAAAACAAATCACTTCTTATTTTATAATATTCTGCTTTGTGAATGGGTTTCTTTTTAATAATATCAAACCATTTTGTAAAATTATACAAGTACAATGATTCTTTCTTTCGGTCGATTAAGATAATGAGTAGTTAATTTTCTTATATATGAACCGAGCTTTTATTTTTATCTATTACTTTATCTCTGTATCTTGTCACTTGCGAGTTTGGAATGCGACATCAGTCGCTTAAGGTCGTACTAGCTATCTAAATAAATATACCGCTAAATTAAAATGCAAAATGAATTATTTTTTCACAATATATGAACTATATTTAATAAATATATTGTAATACAATGAATACAAAATGAATGGTTTTTTAACAATACATGATGTATATTTAATAAATATATCACTAATTATGAATGAAAAATGAGTGTTTTCTGAACAATAAACATATGGTTTGTGAATAACTTATTCCGATTAAAATGAACGACTAGTAGTGCAATAATAATTAATAAAAAATGAATTATTTATGAACAATAAATGAATATATTTAGCAATAATTTATGAATATATTTTCCACAATTTGTGATTAGTCAGAGTATTCAAACTGTATTCAAATCTACTGACATTTACTGAATAATTAATGAACTCTTTTTGAAGAAAATGAGAAGCTTTTTTCATATTAATTTAGAATTCATAGCGTATTCATTTTAAAGTCTAGAATACATTTTGAATTTTATTTGTATTCTCACACATGAATTTAAAAAGAATGCATAATACTGAGCTCTTTCCGAACACTTTTTGAAAAAGTGTGCCATCTGGGAATAATTATTATGTTAATGTTGTTGATAACTTTGCACACGTCGATAAAGTTCAGGAGAAATACGTTGGTCAGGTAATCTGCGCATAATGTGTTGTAAAATAAACTTTTATAGTTCTTCATTAGATGACGTTCCATAAACTGGAGTACCTGCAATCCAAAATAGTCAATGGTTGCTTCCTTGATATGCAAATGCGTAGTAATAAAGACTAATATTTCCAATTGGATGAGAATCAGAAAGCATATAAGCTCACACGGCCTGGAATTTATTGTAGACGTATCTAGATGCTGATACTACGTCTACAGCTATCAGTTCAATTGTAACGGTGGGGTGCTCGCTGTCCGAGTGTCATTTACTCAGAACGTATTCACCTCTTTATCTAATCAAATGTTATTACTCTCGCACGAATCGTACAAAACCCCTCTCGCCCCGACGTTAGCGGCGACGAGCACCTCGCGTCACAAGCAAGCTCTCGCTGTTGTATTGTTTCGACTTATCTTTATCTTAACTATCACATCTCATGTGGGTGGGGAGTTCGACCCATGGATTAGGGGCTGAACGGAGCGTTTAATTCAAAATAAAATTTTCTACTTCTAATTAAAAACAATTCAATCATTTATTCAAGTTAAATTTACATGTATTTCATGCAACGATTTCGCGATGCTGCTTCTTAAGCCGCACGCTACCTTTCGATCGGACCGCCGATCGCAATTATTGTCGGCGTCCTCCGTCCTTCTTCCCCTCTGGCGTGGCTGGGGGCCGGAGAGGATGAGGGCCCGGCGCCGGCGTCGATGTTAGCTCGTCGTTGGCTGCGTCTATCGCCCGCGATTATTGGGACCCGTTGGCGTAGCTTCGCTCTCCTCGATAATGCCTCCAAGGTGCCTCGTGGCTGCGGCTGGCGGCCATGGCCGATGTATCGCGTCTTCCTCGTGGCCTGTTTCGACGCGTGACGCGACGCTCCTTTGGAGTTGTGACATCGGAGAGCACGGCGCGGACCTTGCGCTTCACACCAAGGCTGGTGGGCGAGAGAGCGTCCCTCGCGCTCTCGCGGTGCTCCGAGCATTTCGCAGCTCTTTTTCCCCCACTTGACTTACTTCGGCTCTCTCTCTTCCTTCCGTATTCTAATTTATAACTCTTCCTCTCTCTCTCTCTCTCTCTTTTAATCATCCGCTCTCGTTGCGGTGTCTTCGCGTAGGCTCGCGCTTCTTCGCGCTTTCTCGCGATGCCGTCACGTAGGCTCGCGGTCACATGCCGGCTTATGCGTGTGCTTGTGCCTCCTGGCACTTGTATCTCTTTTTTCTCTGTTTCTTTTGTAGCGGGCTAATTGCCCCGTTACAGAGCCCCCCCCCCGCCGAAACTCGAGCGTAGTGAGAGCTAGGCACACGCGTTAAAGAACTGCGCACTATATTTATAATAATAAAAACATTAATGAGGTGCTCACCGGCGGCTCCAAAGGCGACTGTCTGCTCTAAATAAATATAAAACGCAGTGTTTCCGGCTATATTCTTTTTGTTTTTGTTAGAATTATAATTAAATAAGGTTTCAAATTGTTTTCCTTAAACTGACGTTTAAATTTTTGTGTTAATGCATTAAATGAGCTGAAGTTATTTTTTTTTGCTATTATATTTTTCTTTTTCATCAAATTTACTACTATATATGTTTCATTTTGGTTTTAATGAGCAGACAGTCGGCACGGCTATCTCTTGCTCTCTGTCTCTTATTTCGTTATGTGTAAGCATCGCTCTTTATTATAAGAATGTATTGATATTTGCATTGGGGTATTTGTAACGCTTTTGGCCAGGCACCGGGGGAGAGAGGAACTATCAAACTGTTCGCCGGTTACAAGGTGGCGTTAAATTATTATATTTTTTTCATCCTTTTTTTTGATTTCTTTTTCTGATTGGCGCGAACTGCGCGTTTGTTACAATTTTTCACCAACAGAAGATCCCGCTGCAACCTCCGGAATGCGCCGCTCCGCCGCTCAGAACATCTACATGTTGCAGATGCCTAAGTTACGCATTCTTATTTTTTTCATCTCTCTCTTTTTGCCTCTGCCTCCATGTCATTATTATTTTTCTCTTATAAAATTCTCTCATAAGCACCCTTTTTCATCTCAAAAAAGGGACTTCCAAAGTATTTTCTTGCAGTTTATGCAAGAAAGCGTTATAGGCTTTCTAATGCCTCGCTCTTCTTGCCTACGAATTTTAATTCGCACATCTGCGGAAAAACCCATTGAATATTGTCTGCTGGCACATAGTAGCCCCAGTATAGAATTGGAAAATTCCACAAAATATACTTGTAGTGCCTGTGCTTACAGCGGCAAGAGAAAAGGCCATTGGATCGAGAGAGAAGGATGCTAGACGCAACAAAATTCCGATGTGGTGGCGAACTCGAGCGCACCAATCAGCGAGCGACGTGACAGCAGCGCGAAGGATGTCGCGGGCCTCGACGGACTCGACGACGCTTGCCTCGGCGACTTCTCTCCTGGCTGCCGAACGGACAACACCCTCTCCGGACTCTTCCGCACCACGTAGTTGCGATCTTCTATATTGCGTAAAAGTTCACTTCGCGAACAGTGATAGCGCCCGTGCCTTGTTATTGGCAGCTCTCGTTCGTTTGGATTTATAAATTATTAAATTATATTTTAAATATTGTTAATTAACTGCCTCGCTTTTCCAGGTCCGATGCCTGATTAAAATCGTTTTGATACGAGCAGGAGCTACAAAAGGGTAGGATTTGCCTTACGTGGTTTTACAGATTATTATTTAAAATTCAATTTATAATTTTGCGCGTACTTTGTGGCTTTAACTCCGCGCTAGAGTGCCTTCGTCCTCGCGCGTTTGTAGTTATTTTTTTTGCTAATTAATTTCTCGCGCACGTATCCGTACGCTCGAGATTTAAGGTGGAGCAACGCATAATTTGGTGAGCCAGACGACCCAAAAATATTGTAAGGCGTATTGCGTGCCTCTTCAAGGAAATTATTTAAAATATTATTTTATGCAAATTAAATTCATAGTCGAGTCACTTAAATAAATAGCGTGCCTGTGACAGGCTTGTAATATTCCGCTAGACTCATTTATTATATTTTACTTGTTGCAATGAAATTAGCATACCTCTCAGATGTCTTTTGTAACCATTTATTTGCCTATTAAAGGACTCAAATTATTAAGATCAACTCCAATTTGTAGAGTGTGAACTTATTTATATTTACTATTGAATATATTTTTGCATGTGTGCGTATGTGTCCGTCCACAACCCAAAACTCAGCTCGAGCGTCTCTGGCCGTTCGACCTCACGACTCTGCCTCTGGCTAGTCGCGCTTAAATAAGAAAATAGAATTTAATTTAAATCAATTAATCTAGAGGCACTGCTCGAATTTAGAGTAATCACTTTAAATAAATATAAAAATACAGTGCCTGGCGCCCTGATTCACTCTGCCTATGCAGATAATTATTAAAATTGTAAATAACATAACTTATTAAAATTTGGACGGTAAATCAACCGTCATTTGCCTCCTAATTATAACCGCTGGGAAGCTACCGAATCGCTCCCACACTCAGTCAAATTCTCCCGTTATACATGTGATATATGAAGTGGATTTACATAGATATAGTTCGTACTCTAATAATGTATATATATATGATATATCTGTTTTGTGTTATACATTATATACTTATTGTATACTTATGTTAGATAGAATACATAGGGTATATGGTTGTAATAGACGGAATAGAGTTAATATTGTATAATTAATGATACGGATAAGATTAGAAAAAAAAACAGATAATATAATTAAATAAGTGGGGTTTATAGAATATAATATAGAAAATAATTATGTTCAAGATACTATAGATTAGTACGCAATATAATGCATATAAAATACATTAGTACATAATATACAATATAATGAAACAATAGGAATAACTTAGAATAAGTACATATAGATACGCGCGCCGAGAATGTACGTAAAATAGGTAAACACGATACACAGCGTATACATATACGGTAAGACACACGGTAGCAGCGCGAATTCTGCGAAAAAGAACGAAGTAAAGACGGCGACACATCAACAAGTGGCATACGAAGGGCCACCGAATTAGGGAGAGAGACGGCACGGAGCTGCAAGACTCGTCCGTGCCACACCGCTCCCCCTCCATTGCCTAAACGCCGCGAACCAAGACACGCCAATCTAGCCCGAACCGTGTCGGCATCAGCACGCGCGCGATAGATAAAGAAGACACGTAAAGAACAAAGCACGGGGAAAAGAAAGTCATAGTGAAGATGCATCGTGTGACAATAGTGAGACAGCGCAGTGTCAGTGTGCAAGACTGTTAGAGACAGTGTGTAAATCAGTGGCAAGGATAAAGCAGCAATAAAAAGGAGAAAGGAAACGGAAATTTGGCAACAAGAACAGACTCTGCAGGAGTCTATACAAATAGACGTTTCCGAAGTTTACGGCGTGGTTGAGATCAAGATCGGGGGCCAGATCGTCAAGGTAGTCAACCGCCCTGCATCAACAGAACCCCAAGAACAAATACAGGTGGAAAGCACGCAGGAGCACACCCCACTGTGGCAATGGCCGCAGACAGAACAGCCGCACGCCTCGGACAGCGACAACAGCCACGAGACAAAGGCTGCTTATATTGCATTAAGGCATTTTTAATATTTAAATTCATGCGATTAACGTGCGGTGCAATATCCGCCACGTTACACATGATATCAGACATGATTATTTTATATTTCCCGTTACATTTTAATGGTTCTGATCTAATTATTATTATATACTTATGTTGTGTTAAACATTAAAATTATTACTTATGTCGACTATACTCTACTATAAACTGACAAAGATATTTCTATCGGTCTTACAGTCTAATCAACATTCTGTTATTATACTTGTTTACAATCACCCCCGAAGAATCTGAAATAAACTTATATTTAACCCTGAAATAAACTTTTATTAGTAAAGGACAATTTGACCGCCCCCCACCACCTGATTGCCCATGAATATTGATTAGACTGTAAGACCGATAGAAAGATCTTTGTTAGTTTATGTTGTGTTGATTCCATGTAACACGATATATATCTATTATCATATAATATCTCGATTTTATCTATCGATTTTATCTGGCGTTTATTGTATGCTCGTGTATCTGCTCGCTCGACGTTTTATTTCCTTTATTTTTTTTTCTTTCTCTTATTTATCGTTTAATATTTTTCGCGGCTATTCGCTCGCGTGATATTTTATTTAAATCTTTGGCGTGGCAGGACGCTATTATAATCTTGTTTCCTTGTTTTAATTCGTAAACATTCTCCGCGATTATTCTGTTTATCGTTAGAGGGCCGCAAATTTTGGCGCGAGTTTGGCGTTGATATTATCTTTTGCGGAAGATAGTATTTTATTCTTTCGCCAAACTTGCTCTCTTATTTTAAATTTTAGATTTCTCTTTCCGACGTTATAATGTCGCGACTGTCTTTCTTTCTCTCTGTCATTTTATTTCTCGCGTTATCATGAAAATCTTTCAATATTCTCATCCTTTCCATCCACTTTGTCGATGGTTCTTGATTTTTTTCCTCATTGCTTTCCCCTCCCTTATATTATTATCTGCTTGTAGCGGCGTTTTTTTTGGTTTTCTCTTCTTTTTCATCATAGTCTTCATGACTCTGTTCACCGTTTCCACCGAATTACTCTGTGGATGGTAAGAGGGTGTTTTCTCGTGCGTTATGTTTCTTTTCTCTAGAAGCTTTCTTAGTATTCTATTCACGAATTCCTTGCCATTATCCGATATAAACGATTCCGGAGTTCCGTACGTTGCGCAGATTACGTTTTCTAACGCATCTTTTACGTAAACTCCTGTTTTATTCCGTAATGGCACGCACGTAATAAATTTTGTGAACAAATCTGAATAAATTAGCAGATATTTAAATTCTTTCCTTCTTCTGGGCAATTCTCCGATCAAATCTGCCGCGATTGCCTTGTATGGTCTGTCAATCTGTCTTGAATGCATCAGACCTATTTATCCTTTTTGTTCTACTTTGCATGCTTGGCAGATTAGACACTTTTTCCCGTATTCCTGAATATCTTCATACATTCCAGGCCATGAGTAACTTACAAGGAAAGTACCCCAGGTATCCCCCCCC
>UELU01137909.1:0-31363 GCA_900490025.1 Megastigmus dorsalis | reverse complement strand
CACTCCCCCCCCCCCTTAACACAGGGTGGCTAGCAGGGTTTAGGGAGAAACGAGGAGTGAGAGAGAGAGAGTGAGAAGGGGGGAGGTGGGTCGCGTACAATCCTGCGCAAGAGTTCGTGACACCCCCCTTGGTACAATCCGAGCTGGAATTTTCATGCGTTCTTTTGGATTTAACCCATTAAATTAGCAAAGTAACGAGTGAACTTTGAGATATGCTGGGGGAACTTCTCTGAAAGTTGAATTTCATTTAATGTATATAATAAATTGTATACCGAGGAATCTAAAATATATGCAGTTATAGAAACAGTAGTGCGCTCAGTATATTTTTCAAAGCAAAAGCATTATTTTTTAAAGTCTTATGTATTAATAATATATTAATATCACGACAGCAATGAAATTTGATCGAACTTAATATTGTAACTTTCCAATTAATTTTCAATCTGCTTTTACAATAAAAGTACAGAATAGTACTAGTATGATTAATACGAAATTATAATTGGTTAAAATAAATATTTACACTGAACAATGGTAACTACACCTTCAATAGCATCCATATGTATTTTCAAGAATAATGAATGCAAATAAAGCACTATGTTGTATAAAGTTATACTGAAACATTATTTACATGTTCAAGTTGAATAATAAATGTAAAAAAAATAAATTTTCAATAGTAACTTTTAAATAAACAAATATTGATCCACACAAGCCACGTGACGATACACGTGCCCATTGCTACAAACAAAATCAATTTTAGTTGTCACTATGGTGCATTTAAAAAAAAATGAATTTCAAATTATAATTGGTTGTATTAAATCAATTATTTCGAGTTTATAATTTTTTCTAATTACTTTATACTTAGCAAAACAAATTTATATTTTTTTTATGAAATTAAAGTAATTATTTCATTTTATTAAGAATATGTCTGAAGACGTAACTAATTATCTTATTAAAATATATGTTTATTAAAATAATTAATTAATTCATCGTGCAAAAATCGTTTAATGTTTCTTACAGCAGTCTTGAAACAAATTTAAACTCAACTTAACGTTATTCCTTTTAACTTTAAATACCTATACGTGGACTATTTTTACAAGACTAGTATATATTATGTAAAATATCAAGTTTAAAAAGTCATTATTGAATTCGAAAAGTATTAGCAATGCAGAGCCTGCCGATGGTCATTACTTAACAAACTCATATCAGTGGCTAGCGGAAATGCTAAAATTTAAAATTCAAAATTTGGCGCGTCAGGAGAGCGAAAGGTTAGGCGTACGGGGAGAAAGAGAGAGAGAACCACATCGTCACCTGGGGAAATGTCGATAGGAGACGCGAAGAGAGCCGCGGACAAGAGTGGGCTAACGATTTTTTCCACGCCGCGCGCGCAAGAGCGAGTGAGAGAGAGAGAGAGAGGGAGAGAGAGGGAAAGCAGCCGGCGAGGCGAAGGGGTCAATCCGCGAGAGCGAGGAAGAAAAGGAAAGAGAGAGAGAGAAGAGAAAAAAAGAAAAGTAAATTCGCCTTGCCCGTGGAAAAAACGGGCGACAGTCCCGTGAAAAAACTTCAAAGAGCTCATTTCCTCCTCCTACTACGAGTGTCCTCCCCCACCTCTCTGACTTAGCCGTCTCCAGCCCTCATTTTTCCCCTCCATGTAACCCTGACAAAGCCTAATTAATCTTGCTGCACGACGAAAGAACGAAGTTATTATATTGCAATGCGCACTTTCCAAATCTTTGCAACTATTTTGCCTGACGATCGAATCTTTTATACATTGTATGCCACTTTCAATAGTAATTTTTGCTAATAATCCTAATTTATTATCTTATACATCATTTACTTTATAAAACCATTATTAAATTCAAAAATATAAAAATTTTATTAGTTTCTGTAAAAGGAGCCTATAATACAGAATTTAATGTTAATTTCTGATCGATTAAATAATTCGAATGAAAATAATTATACTTACAAATAATAAATTAAATTATATCGAATTTATTACGAAGAATATAGATTTGTTAATATCTGAATAATACATATCCATTTTGAAAATATCTTTAAAAATTCAAAGTATGTAATTTCTAGTGGAATAATTATTATTAATAATTATTTAATTCATTCACGATTATAAATCAATTTTTATTTATTGTGAATAATTATACATTATAAATTTTGATTGATTATATTTATTCATGCAAAATATTAAATTTTGACGGGAACTAATTTACGGAAAATTAATTTTTTTAAATCATCTTCGTAATACCTAGATATAATAAATGGTTGATTTAATTTAATTTAATATTGAATTAAAATTTTAAAAAAGGGATTCTCAAAATTACAATTTTTTTTACATGTTAAGTGTGAAAATTAAACAGATTATTTAACATCATTAAAAAAATTTATAATAATTGTCGAAAATTTTTTGGTAAAAGTAATAAACATATGAAATAGAGTTTGAGCAAATCTGTCTGAGAAAGACTAAATTATATATTAATTTGTACTTAATAATTCATTGACTACTATTTTAAAAAAACATATTCAAAGGCAATCACATGACAAAAATTAATTTAAACATTGATGAATTCAACAAAGTAAATTCAATTATTCATTAAACAATTCAATAATACTTGAGATTTATCAGATACATTATAAAATTATATATTTTTATTCCTGAATAATTAAATTGAAAAAATAAACTTTCTGTATAATATTAAATTTGCACTTCAAGAATATAATGTTATTTGCATATATTATAATATGATAAGTAACTGAATAAAATAATACTAATTCGAAAAAATTTGGTTATCGACATAAAATAATTTATTTTACAATCAAAGTCATCAGGAGGTAGTGTAAAAAAAGACTCACCCTTGATCCATTCGGTCGACCGGACCTCCGGGCCCCATCATCGCAGGATGTCCTGGACCCATGGGTCCACCCATAGGATGTCCTCCAGGACCGAAGGGACTACCTGGTGGCATGCCGTACTGGGGACCGCCGAACGGTTGCCCCGGCGAGGGAAAGTGCGGATTGCCTCCGCCAGGCGGCACGAAGGGCGGACCTGAAGATCCGGGCCTGCCGACGAACTGGCCAGGCCCACCCGACGGCGATCCGAATGGACTCGGACCTGAAACATCATTGGCAATTAGTTTTATTGTAAAATCAAAAGTTGATACAATATCTTGTTGACCTATTTTATTATTTAAAATTAAATAATTCAAGTATATCATTAAATGTAATTTTATTCTTTAAACGTTTGTTAATCATTTAAAAATTCAGTAATACTTTTTTTAATTTCCGATTTAGTATTTATTCAGTAAGAACTCTTTAATATATATAAAATACATTTGTTCATATCATTATTACTTATACTTAAATAAATTTTGAGAGGGATATATCCATTATAAGAAAGTTATAGCGTTGCAATATCAACGTCTTTTTGGAAAACAATTATAATAAAATTTTCATTACAAATTTTTTAGAATCATTTAAACATTTTGATAAAGCAATAATTAAGGTAGAGATTTCTAAAACTTTTTGGTCAATAAATATTTTACAATTTGGCATACAAACGCACATTTTCGTTTAAAATTCTGAATTGAATTTTATTTTCTATTGCTCATGAATAATATGAATTACAAGTGTAAGCTTGCCTTTGCTACTGATAAATATGATAATGTTATAATAATCAATTATTTAAAATAGTTTGACACAATAAATTATGCATAAAGGTATCGAAGGTCAAGTGATAGCTTTGCTAACTAAAGTACTACAAATAATTTTATTTTATATTGCTACTTAATCTAAAATTTTGATATAAAATAATTATGAATATTGAATACATTCATTAGCCTTACTTTAACACTATCATTAAGAAACTATCATATTAAAAAACTATTATTTTAGTCCAAGAGCTCTTAATTTTAATCTTTTGAAAATAACTGAAAAAAAATTACATTATTTACTTTATTATTATCACATTTTCAAATGTCAAAAACTCATCTTTTTGTATAAAAATGTAATTAAATTATTGAAAAAATACTTAAAAATAAGTCTTATATAATGCACATTAAAAATAGATAATAAATTAATTTAATGTTATGTAATAATCACAGCCATTTCAACATTTTCAGGCAATTCTAAATTCAATACTCTAAAAAGCACTTCACATTCTACAAATACCATTCTGAAGTCAAATTCGATTTAATATTTACAAATTTCTAATTTCATTTGTATTTTTTTTAATAATTTTTTTCTTCACTGTCAACATTAACGCACCATTGTATGGTGGTCCAGAATTATTCGGCGGAGGTGGGAAGCCACCAGCATTAGGTGGAGGTCCTGGTCCTGGCGTAGAAGAGCCACTAGGTGCCGGGGAAGCTGTATATTGTGGAGTCGCAGAACCTGGTGGTGGACCTTGATACGGTGGAGCTCCTGCAGGACTACCCGCACCACCAGGAAATGGGCTTGGGCCTTGGAAACCACCAACATTGCTTGGCGGACCACCTGTGCTATTGTAAGGGCCAGAGTTGGGGCCACCACCTTGATTAACTGAGTTTGGAGTAAATGGCGAGGCCTCTGAGCCTGGTGGCGGCCCCTTCCACGAGGCCGGAGTTCCTGGGTCCTCCAGCGTGGTGGTGGCTGCCAATGGCGTGTTTAGACGGCTACAGCCTGAATCATAAACAATTGTAGAGGTTAGGTAAAGCGTACCACTGACTTAATATGAGTGAATTTTTTAAAAAACTATGTATATAGAATCTAAACTGCCAGAATGATCATGTAAAAGATATTGAGATATTGATAAGAGCAAAAAATTATTGTTTTACTCTCCAACAACAGTACTTGTACACCACAAGTGAAATCACTCAGTGTTAATTATATCATAAAATAAGTATTACTCAGGCTAAAATTACTTATTTTTTGATAATATCAATATTCTTTTTACCATTCATCAGTTTATTGAAATTGTTGTTCAAATTGAAAGAAATAAAATCTTTTCTTTGCTTATTTGATCTGTCAATATTACTTATGTTCATTAACAAAATAAGAAATTTTACTTCAATATTTAGTATCTTGATGATGATCTAAAAAAAATAAAGGTAAACAAAAATCAACAAATAGCTTTTTACTGCAAGTAACTAAAGAGAACAAAATCAATTTAAATTTAATAAACAATGTTAAAAGCTCCATTATCAAGGAGCTGCAAAAAAGCAGTAGAATTATCAGAATCAAGTAAAAAATTGTAACAGCTAGTGCACATAACAAACACAGCTGATCTTGCCAAGTCACAGTCCAAATCATAAATCACGAACTAACAAATCAAAATCTCTCCAAAACCTTATAAAATTCACAAAGCATCGAAATAATCACCATTGTTCGTCCCATTCGCCTTCATTGTCTCGCCAGGGACGAGTTCATCCTCGTCTTCGTCTTCCTCAAAAAAAAACAAACCTCTCTTTCTCTTGTATCACAAATCACCTCGCGCAAACCGCCGGCCAAAAAGTATAAAAAAACCTCTCACCCCGTCTAAAAATCCACACGATTAAAAATGAGCGAAAAAAACGGAACTGCAAAAACTTCGCGTCACGCTGTAAAGTGCGCGATTATACACACGCAAAAAATCTTCACCCGCGACTTGGTCTAGGTTATGGCGCTCCACCGGCGACCTAACCTCCAAAATCCCGACGCGAAAAAAGCGACGCACGAAGCGAACACGTAGAAAGGTGCGATGTCCTCGCGAAGGCACACACACCACAACAACAACAATGATAACATCAACAACGAGGATCCCGGGCTCGACTTGGACGACGATTAAATCCGCACACACGCGCACTGATATTCACCCGGGCGTAAGAGGGGGAGGAGTAGTCGCAGCAAAAAAAATCGGGAACCCTCAGGAGTCGAGGGACGCGCGATTCGAAGCGGTCAGCGGTTCGCCGCCGCGACAGCCGCCGATTGTCAACCGTCGCACTGGCGTCGCCGGCATTCTTCCTTTTTTCTTCTCTCGTTCTTCTTCCTCTTCTTCCCTTTGCTTCTTTCTCTGCTTCTCCGGGGCTTTTTTTCCTCTCTCTCGCTCGCTTGCTCGCTCTCTCCGGGGCCCGCGATACACACGACGCACAGACACTAACCTCCACGTCTACGCGCGCATTTAACCTCCGAGTCGCGCTTTACTTTTTTTTCACTCGCTGCTCCGAAGTTGTAACTCGAGCGAACGACGTCCACGAGGACGATGCATCCTTCGGAGTCAAGTCCTCTCCTCTCCTCTCCTCACTCTCTCTCACTCACTCACTCACTCTTCCTCAAGGTGCAAGCTGCAGCAGTTCTCTTCCCATTCTTTCTCTCTCGGCTATCTCTCTCTCTCTCTCTCCCTCGCTCTCTCTAGTCGTCACCCTTTTTTTATTACTTTTCGCTGCTGTTCTTCTCTTGCACCGTGTGTGTGTGCCTTGCAACTCTCTCTCTCTCTAGCCTTCGCGCGCGTACTTACACATATAGTTCCGAGAGAGAGCCGCGACCAGGGTCCAGGAGGTAAGTTTCTTTTTTATTTCTGCGGAAGAGAAATATATTAAGCTCTCAGTTAGGCACACAGCACAGCTGATGTTATTTATATAAAGTTGCGCGATCCTACACACCCTTTTATTTACTACTGTGCGGTGTATGAAACATTCGACAGCGACGATTACTACTACGGCTTATACGCGGTTAGCTCGCGACTCGAAAACTTGCTGAAACACACACTCGCACGTACACGCCGCGCACACACGCGAGTACGGGATGTTATGTATATATGTATATATACATATATATAAAGCAGCCATATACTCTCTCGAGCACCGGAGCACATCTACAGTCCACGCCGTGCACGTATAGACGGACACAATGCACGAGTATTATAACAGAGCAAGATAGCGAGAGAAGGAGGCTACAACTGTGCTACAGAAGAGCGAGAGAGAGACGGAGAGAGAAAGTTTAGTGCTGTGTGCATGTGTAGGAGAAGAGGAGAAATCGCGCAGAAGAGGGCGCGCGAGAGGTTAGGTTGTTGTCGAAGTCGTGGAGGGGGTTGAGAAGAGGTGAAAGAGAGAAAGAGACAGCGGGCGCGAATAAACACTGCCGAAGTCAACGCGGCGGCTACCTACTGCCTATCTTTTTCTCTCGCTCCGTCTCTCTTTCCCTCTCCGTGTTTCTCTCTCTCTCTTTCTCTCTTCTCGAGTTGATGGCCTGCAGCGCGCGCGAACGCAAAGGGACGTGCTTTTGAATTCGAGGTGCCCCGTCATTTCATCATTTGTTGGTTTTTGTTATTATTATTAATTTTTCAATAAATTTAACTGTACGGCTGTTTATTCTTTTAATCCGATACAGCTTTAACTGTTCTCGAATAAATAAATTCATAATTTGAAGAATTTAATATTTATTTTCTGCTTTAAATATTCGCTTTGCAAATACGTTATTGACATTTTCCATTCAGAAACAACTCGATTCATGATTCTCATTGAACTTATACATTTTTTGTCGTAATCAATTTACTTTTCTTAGTAATTAATTTATATTGTTTTCATACTAAAATTTAATTAAAATTAAAAGGCTACTGTGAATATATATATTATTGCAAATATCGTCATTACATTTGAACCAAAAATTAAATTTTATTAAAATCTTTTTCAAATTCACTTTGTAATTTTTAAATGATTATTATTATTAGTAAAAGATAAAAATAAATTCATAATTTGCAAATTACAATATAGTCAAAAGCAATCGGAATTTGAAATAAAAATTTTAAATACAATATTCTTATACCGCGAATTTCTATAAATAAAATAGAAACAAAAAAGGAACTGCCGAAGTGTTTCTCGATAAAGGCACTTAGCATGTTACACCCAATTTCTTTATCGGTAATGCAATGAAAAGAAAAACACCCCTACTTATACAGTTGCATTATACCTACAGTAGCCTCCACGCAAGCAGCGAATGAGAGAGAGAGAGAGAGAGAGTCCTCCGGTAAAGATCAGTGACAAAAGAAGTTGAAGGAAGAGAGAGAGAGAGAGAGAGAAAGGAAAGAGATCGCGCGCGCGACGCACCAATACACACGTAGACACCACATATGTGCGCGCAGCTTCGACTGGTATATATATATACACGATATAATGACGGGGTGGCAAAATGGAAGGGTAAGGGGGGTGTTGGGGGGACACACGTGGGCCAGTGACGTAGCCACAGGTGGAGCTCGCGGTGCCCCCCACGTGCTCGACATTTACCCGTCACCCGTGGAATGCTGCTGCTCACTGCACGCGCGCACACTGTGCTGCAGACTGGCACGTGTGCGAATTTCCAATGTGTATAATATATATGTATATGCAGATATCCGGGTGAATCCACGCCCGAGTGTCAACTGAACCTGCATAGTCGGTGTCTTTCCCCTAGAAAAGCTCGGGACGGCGACGGCGTATACCGAGGACGATTGTCGATTTCCCCGGCGCTGCTGCTGCTGCTCTGCTTTATCGGTCCGTGCGCACCAACCGGGAGGACGCCCTGCCATTATATTCGACTTTTCCTCTCCTCTCTGCACATCCAACGCTGCTGCTGCTGCTGCTGCTGCTGTTGCTGCATCGCGTTCTCTCTTTCTCTCTATGTGTGCGTGCAGTGCTTCTCTCTGGCTCTCCTCGCGCTCTCTGTGTTTTTCTCTCCCTCTCCTCCCGGCGCCGCCTTCCGTTCTGTCCTTGTTGCGCCAGGCTTTTAAGGCTGGATTACAGTGGGCTTTTTCAAAGGTATACGTGGTTTGATGTTTTTGCGAGTTAGCGGCGTAAGTGGGTCAATTGGTTTTGAGTGAACTTAGTAAATATAGCGAAAATTAAGAATTTTAGGAATCGAATAGACGCTTTGGTCGTAGATTAATTTTTTATAAAAATATTCGTTTCCAGATACGATCGTACCTTAATTCGAGACTTAATTACTGATTCTACGGATTTAGATTTAAAGTGTTCTTTTAGATGGAAGTCCATTTTAGTTGTGTCAAATTGCGCAATATTTTTTTTCGGCAGACCCTAATTTTTAGATAAAAAGAAAAAGAATAGAGCAAAATAAAAGATAATGCAAATTGGAATTAAAAATTGGAAACAATCAATATAATGGATTAATAAATTAGTAACATATCCTGCAAGTACTCCTTCATTCCAATGAGCGCAAACTTTCAGTGTAGTCCAGCCTTAAAGTTTATCCCTCACGCTCGCTAAACCTTTCTCTCCTCGCTCCTATCTCTATCTCCCATTCACCTATACCTCCTCTTCGCCACCTCTCTCTCTCCCTCTCCGTTTTTCTCGTCCTTTCTCCGCTTTTCCTCGCTCCTCCTTTTTTTTATCGCCCAACGCCCTCGATGCCAGTGACGCGATGCACCGTCGCGCGCGCACAGAGTCACCCTTGCTGCTTCTCCTCTCTCTCTCTCTCTCTCTCTTTCGCTCTCTCCCCACTTCCACTTTTTTCACGATTTTTTCCACCCCTTTCCCTTGGATTCGAGAGACTTTTGACTTTTTTTTCCTATCCTCTCTCTCTCTCTGGCATTTCTCTGTGACTCGGTTGAAATGCACTTTTTCAGCGCTGCACTTTTCTTTAAACTGTCGCCCCGGAATGAAATTCGTGAGAAATTCTCATATTTCGAAAATATTCGAGGGTGCTTTTGCTTTTGTTTTGTTTCTGTATATATATATATATGTGTGTGTGTGTATATATTCGTTATTTCTATTTTTAGTATGGTTCTATTTCTTTTGTGCTGTGTATTTTTCCTTCGATTCTTTCGCTCGTCGGTCCCGATGAAAATGTTTTTGAAAGATAAGAGTAGAAAAGATGATGACCGTTCAAGTGAAATTTATAAACTTATCGTTGATTTCGAACTTTGGGTCTAAAATCGAAAAATGTCGTTTTTAAATTAAATGAGAAAATAAGGCTAAAGTGCAATCCACATCAATTTAGACTTGCATGTATTAGGTACTGGAAAGTACATGTAAATATTCGCAATTATTTGAGTAAGTATATCGCAATTTATGGTTTGATCAAAAGAAAAGTGGCGACGCACTCCAGCCTGTTGAATATTGCAAGTTTGAGTATCTTGACCTCTACTTAAAAGGATAAATAATACCTAGAAAATACAAGTTTGACTAAAATCGACGTCTTACAATACTCGGCAGTATCTACTTAAACGGTGCAGCACATTGTTTAAAAAGATTTAAAACTATAATAATAGATAATTCTTCGGTTAGACCAACGTTTGACATGTACTACAAACTAAAATTTTCATACATATCTTTGCATGGAAATTAGTAAACTCATGTGCAAACTTATATCAGAACTTACCACTGGACCTCAACCACAAAAATCAATTTCACTCATCTTAAATAGCCATTCAGAGAGTCTCATTCGCTAATAAAGGTTTTTCACCCATCTCGTTCTCTTATGTTCTCCTATTCTCCAGTCAAGTTCTCTCTCTCTTTCTCTCTCTCTCTCTCTCTCGATCCTTTTATTTTCGAGCCAGTCGCCGTTGGTCGGTTAGCCATTGCATGTGCGCAGTAGTGCCGGCGATTTAACGAGTTCAACATCGCAAGCAACCGCTTGCAGCCACGCAGGACAGTAAAGCTCCTTTCATACCTTTCCTTCGCCTCCCCCCTCCCCCCCACCCCTCCTCGGCATGCCACATGCAGTCTCTCGTTCGCATGTACTTTTTTTGTTTCTCCGTCACCGTGTTGGGGAGACCCGTAGTGTGTGCGATTGATTGCCTTACGCCGGACCGAAACTTTTTCTTTTGCTTCGGTATTTACCTCTATATGTTGGTTAATTTGCGTCACCCCGTCAGATACGAAAACTTATATGGATGGCTTGAATTTTTCAAAAGCAACCAGATACGAAACTAAGCTTATTACTGATTACATCTCAATGAAAAAATCCTTTTTACAAGTAATTAACGGTAGAAAATTAAAGGCATATGATCCATGCATGAAACCCGCGGTTACGTTATTGGGTCGTGACTTACACCGATTAGAACAATCTGAGGGCATATAAATAGCTTGCTGGCACGGGTAACGCATAATATGGAAGTACAACTGTAATAAGGTGCAGAACCTATGTGAACAAAAAGTTCACGACGTTTTATCCTGCGGTCACAGCGATGTTGATTTATACATCAAAGTGTTGTAGCTGTTATTCCAATTATAATTTAGTCGATGACAGAAATTAAATTGTTGACAAAACATTATAGAATTAATAATAACGTATGTGTATTATAATTTTTAAGAATTCGTTTATAAGCTTCGCGATAAACTTCAGTTCTCCGCGCTCAGGCGGCTATGCCTAATACATCTAATAACGCATAATTACTCCTTTATATAAAGCAAATTACTTGGCACGCAGACGCTTTTATTAATTCATTAAGTCACGTGCTTGGGGCAAGTGAGAAAGTACAAACGCGTCTTCGAGACAGTATTGATTATTAATAGACTGGAAGGGAGACAAAAGTAGCATGAAATTTAATAAGGTATACAGGATAAACTTGATAAAAAATATTGCGAGAGTATTGTAATATAATAAAATGTCAGACTTGCATTATTGCTGGAGTTACGGAGAAAACACAGTCGATGATTTTATTCGCGAAACACGGTGAAATAATAAATAGATTCGCGCGAAACGGTTTAGCTACGTATAGCAAACGATTCCCCGCGAGCGAACAAAAGAATTGCATACGGTAAATTATAACTTTTTTCTGTCTCCCCCTCGGCCCCAAAACTTTCTATATATACCGCACACACGCAACTGCGCGAAATTCGCGAAAACCGTTTGCTCTTCATGACCGTTCTCCCTAAAGCATGAGGATATCCAACTTTTATGCACATAATTATATCAGTTGGCCGCGTGGAGAGCAGAGAAAAATCAAGGGAGAGAAAAAGGAGGCGGTATTAGTTCCCGCGCTAGCTAGGGGGCATCGGAGGAAGTAAAAAAAAGGAGCGTCGTTCCTGACGACCGATGCACTCATCCCTGGCGTAGAAGTGGTCGACGACCGCAGCTGCTGCTGCTGCTGCTGCTGCTGCTGCACACACCGTAGCTGCGTTGCTTTTTCTCTTCTGTAAAATAGACGAGTTCGTCCATTCAGGTGGACTGTGGATTTAACCGGAGTGTCTGTAATCATATTTTTTTTTCTTCTATTTTCCTGGATTTACCAAATCTTTTGATGTAGATGGTGCGGTTGCATTATGTTACGTAATAGGATATGGCACTGAGAATTTAGAATTGGACAAGCTTTATAAGGTTTAATGTTTTGTTTTAAGTAGAACAGTGTCGAACTCGATCAGACGCGCATGAATTTGAACGAACCTTTTGCATTTTTCGAATACGCTCCGTCATCCTTGGTGGCTGAAATACATAAAATATGAGCAGTAAAAAGAAAGTAGGTCAGCCATCGGCTTCTTTTTGAAAAAACCATCCTCGACAAACTAAAAATGCATTATTTAAATATTGATCTTTTTCAAGCATATAATACGGTTTGAGCCTCAAAGAATTAAACTTATCCAAATTAACGATTCGTTATCATCCAAAGAGTACATATGCAAAAACAAACGCAAAGTCGATTACCGATACTAAGCCCGCAAATTAATAAACAAAGGACAAGTTGTATATATATACATAGGCGGGTACAGGATCGCGCATGTGTCCGGCAAAGGGTAACAAGGTCGAAGTCAGTTGGACAAGCGTCACAAGTTCCGCGCTCAAGTCTCGCAGCAGCCGAAGCGCGGCGAGCGCAAAAAGTAAGGGCTCAAGAGAGAGAGAGAGAGAGAGAGAGAGAGGAAGGGATGGATAATGGGGAGGAAAAGTTCTCAGCCCCTTCCTGCTTCTAACTTTTCTCCTTCTCCGCGTGCTATACCGGTACCTTACCTTCGGTTCCCGCAACTCGCATGTGCTTCTTCTCCCTTTCTGCGAGCATTTCCTTCTTTTCCCTCCCCTAAAGTCTCTTTTTCCTGCTTCTTCGAAAAGCTTCTTCAGGGCCGAGCTTTTAAAATAAATTTTTAACTCGTTCGACTACAAGCTTATTACCTTTGATTGCGTATCTGCTCGTCTAATGCATCAAATGTAAACATCAATCCAAGCTAATCAATCGTATTAAAAGAAAAAAACTTTATTGTACTCGACATGCGCAATGACAAATCATTATATCCCCCCATAACTACGAGTAAGCAAGCTTTTTCCCAAAAATGCAAATGAATCCGCGAGTATACAGATGCTCCTTTAACCGTTCGACACTCATTGTTTCACCCTCGATTCGGAATGGGGCAGGTATATATATATATATATGCCCTTTCAGCGAGACTTTCAGTACACGTTCTCGCTACTCTTTTTTCTTTCTTCCTGTCTTTCTTTCTTTCATCCTCCCTATATAGCTCTCGGTGTGCGCGCGCGATTCTCTCGCTCGCGCTCGCGTGCAAGGGAGATAGAGAGAGGGAAGTCGAGGTGTACACGTGTATATATATATAGAGTGCGGGAGCAGAGGCGGCGTAGTAGGCGAGCCGCGGCGCGCGCGCCAGTGGTTGACAGTGTCACCCTAAAAATCAATAAGGTTTCGCCCCCGCTGTTATACCGAACCTCCCCCCTCCTCCCCCTAACCCCTACCCCCACCTCTATCCCACCAGCTACACTCGCTCTCTCACTCGCTCTGTTGTGTAGGTGGCCCGTGCAGTGCGAACTCGTCATTCTATTAGGCGACGAGAGAGACAGAGAGAGAGAGAGAGAGAGAGAGAGATGCTGAATCTGAACTTGTCCCTCCTTCTCACACTTGTGTGTGTACGTCTGCATGTATACATACTTTTACAGTGAGCTTTTTCTATGCTTCTTCTTTCTTTCCGTTTTTTTGGACCTTTGTTACGGTCTGCGCCTGGGTTCTGGAAACAGTATATATATGTATAGTTTAGGTGTACGACTCCGCTTTCGAGTTTACTACCTGACTGAGGGGGATCTTCGGTCAAAAATCGATTTCTTTTTTTTTCCGAGCTTTTTACGGCATAGGGTTGACCCTGGATGAACTGCAGTGGAGCCTCGTTATTTTATGGTGGGACGCGTTATTCGGCCGTCCTGCTTAATGAAACACCTCTCGGTTTTAAAGTTGGGAACTTGTTGACCTGCAGTCTATATCTTATGTTAAAACGCGGCGATGTTACGTATCTGGTGGTCGCGTTTTGCAAGTAATGTCGCACGACGTAATGTCAACTATTTTCTTCCATTACTCGCAATGTTTAATCATGAGTCGACCGCTTAGTCCTTAGACTACCCTCAATTCACTAAAACTCTGTTATCGATAGTTAGTTGCAAATATTATCTGCTTGAAACATTAAATTCTATTAAACAAGTGTATATAGGTAACTGAATTTTAAATAATAGCTGAATTCAAATGTACCATTCGTAATCAAAACTGTATCAAAACTGATTAATGTTTTATTCGATTGTCGTATCATCGCTAATGGAACCATTACCTGCAAATTCTATACTCGTATATAAATTTTTTTACGAGTATATAAAAAATTATTTATTCATATGCATATTCAAATATTTATGTTTTATTTGTAAACAAGCAGAGGATAGATGAACTAAAGCATTAACTTACTTTACCAAAATTGCTTCAAAATATTGTAATACAAGCCGTAGCTTCTTTGCCTGGAACACAACTTAAAATTAATAGATATAATCACTAGGCTATTATACATAGACTCAGGTATCGTTGAAATTAGTCACATTGAAAAATGAAAGATTAAGGATAATTTCTTTTGCACGTAATAACATTTTTACTACAAAAAATCAACTCATTAGGATTAGCGCACGAAATATTTATATACGCAACAATTATAAACGCCCAAGCATATATATCCTTCCGGTGCATAATAGAAATACGCACCCGGCGGAATATCGCATTAAAGCTTTTTTTAATAATCCTAGTCGTAGCAATTTTCATTGCGATATGGATATTTGAATATAAGGTATCGCGCAAGGTAATCGCATTACCGCTTCATTAAAATAAAATTGGACGCCGCCTATCCCTGGATGTTATTAAAACCTAAATGGACAAAATTCGGCATTCGTATAGGATTACCAAAATCAATTTTAAACGCATTAAAATTATAATCGCTCCGTCATATATATATATATATATCAATAATAAATGTGCTCCGAGCTCGACTTGGTTTATTTATTTTGATACCAATGATAAATAAACTATATATGTTTGTGGATGGTAAATAAATTATTATGCTTTTCCAGTGTATTTTTTTTTATTACGAAACGCGACACGCGTAACAAGAAGAAAGCTTGTAAATATGATAATCTACTAATTCTGGATAAAAGGATCATAACACGTTAAATCATGTCATTTTGAAAATGGTGTGCTTTTACTGTACATTACTTGGAAGTGCAAAATGCTTTGAAAGTCAACAAATGTCAACTGTTTTGTCGCACGTTAAAACGATTAATTTACTTTCTAAAAGAAAAAAGAAAGATTAATTATTTCAGTTTTTGCAACGATAATAGTATTTGACTGTTTTCTCATCTGAACGGTTAGAAAATAAACCCTTAAAGTCGGCATTCATTAATGTTGATGATTCAGAGCCTCGTGCCTCAACACATAAATCAGTGCGAAAAGGTCGGGAAGCTATAAGGATGTGTTCCTTTTGGACACGATAAAAATTTCGAAATTAAAAAATACGTTTTTCTTACAATTTCCGCTCTTAAGAATTTTATGTTATAATTATATTTTAATTACAATACAGATCCAAGTTTTTGCTAGATAAAAGTTGGATGCCCTAAATTTTGACCTTCGATTCTTATCGTACACTTAGTACATGAAAATGTCGTACTAATATCGTACTAACATTTTACAGCAGTTAACATAAATACCTAACCTAACCATTTTCTTTTTACACTGAAATATCAGAAAAAAAACATGCAAGGCAATTCGCACTTGAAGTACTTAATGCCAGGATCACTGAATAATAAAAATTTTCCAATCGCCTCATTAAGTCAAACTCGCTTTACAAATCGCAACGTATAATACAGATAGTATAAAGACTCGCACAGTACACACCCGGTTCATGAAGTACTCGCGGTTACAAGTTGAGCTGGTAATTATTAAATATACCATATATATATACACATATAAGACGATATCAATCTCCAAAAGCGCATTTAGCAATTAGTATAACAGTAAGGAGACAAGCAAAGGATATATATGCGGGACCAGTTCGCTAACGAGTCGCGCGCGCGCACGTCTAGGAGCAATTGGCACTTACTGCACGTGTGCACGCCGCGAAAGCTTCCTTGATACGATCAATCCTTTTTTCGTTCTAATTTTTAGATTTGGCCAAGACGAGATTTCTTGGTGGCTACATGTAGACGATTATTAAAGTTTATTGTCACGCATAGTTTAAATCACTTTTACGATAAACTTAGATTTTCGTAAATGATTTCTGTCATTGTATCCTTTAGTACCGATTCGCAGCTACTTGGAATCAAGCGTAATTCGTTGTTAATAAAATTCTGTGGGTAGCAAATGTTAACTTTACGTGGCTGTATTTGTTTTGGTGAACGTTTGCGATAAAGAAGATGACTTTCATGAAACTCGTTGATTGTTTATCAACATACCCTTCCATTACAATTTCATTCTTGGAGCGCTACGAAGAGAAAAAAGTACAAGTGGAAGTATATAGTTTTCATATACACACCTCGCTATACCTTTGCCTATATATAAACGATTGCACATGCAAAGGGTAGTGTAACCAATTACTTGATAAATTAAAAGAATCAGTACAATTAAAAGCTCCAATCAAATGACATTTCTATGGTATTCCGCGAATAAAGTTGCGAAGAAATAAAGCGAAATAATCGCGATGCGCACACTTTCTCCGACAAAAGACTCGCCGAGCGCATTCGGGAGTTAATATTCGCGTTTAATTAAGAAAAGCGCGAAGGCACTTTGCGGAATACTGCAGCGGCTCGCACGTGTTATCTCGTTGCTATGGCATTTACAATTTTAGCCACTATCTTACCACGTGCCTAAGCTCGATTAATTTTTCCAAAGAAAGAGAGAGAGAGCGAGAGATTTGAATCGTAGAAATTGTAACACCCTTCGTTCTGGGTCAAGGCCTCCTGACCGAACGGCATACCTTTATCAGTTTATTAATTGTTAATACTATGGGGTTTAAAATGATTTGCTATTTGACTTTTTGCTATTCTTATTTTTTATGTAATCTTTTTATATGATATATCGTATAATGTATTCTAAAAATTTTATGGAACTAAAATTTTGGAAGACATTGGGATAGTATTCTGAAGATTAGTGTATAAAGGAAAGACCCCAGCACTTGCCATCTTTAAAATTCCAAGAAAAACATACGAAGCTTGCACCATGAGTTCGAGTATAAAAAGAAGTTTATTTAAACAGAAAAACCCCCTTCTTTTACTTAGCATATGTATGTAGTAGAAGCAGACGAGTGTAGAAAGACCCGATTTCCAATCAATTTTTTCATCTTTTTTTCAAGTTTCCCGTTATATAAGAGAGTTAGAATTTTTTTTAATTTAATATTTTTTTATGCTCTACATGATGATGTAGATTTTAGGGCTGCTCACCGAGCAATTCTTTTTAACTCTTAATTTAATTCTAAAAAAAGAATGTAGCACTCGTATTGCTCGAAAATTATACAGCCATCCAGAATTAGTTGTTCGCGAAATCGATTACATACAACAATGTATCGAAGTTCTATCGCGTTTCTGAAAAATTCGCTCGATGGAGAACGATTACTATCGGATACTTCCTATGTATGTAACTGTAAGTCGAGGCGATTAAATAGTAACAGTCGAAAGTCGGCAGACAGGGTCGAAGATATCACTCTCGCGAGAAAGTTGGACGCTGCCGAAGTTTACAGCACACGTATACGTAGTTCGCATGGAAAGTTACCGGTATTGCTTACGACCACTTGCCGCGCTGAAATCAGAGGATAAAAAAGGGAACGGGTGGAAAAATCGGAAAGAAAAAAAGGGGAGGAGGAGAGAGTTGCAAGAATTGCCGAAACCGCAAGAAAAAGAGAATGGAGAAGTACGAGGATGGAGGCGCGCAAGAAAAGGAGTGCGCGGAGGAAAGAAACATTTAAAGAGGAATGAGGAAGAAATTGAAGTAGAAGCGCTATGAGAGAGAGAGAGAGAGAGAGAGATAAAATGCGAAACAGAGAGAGAGAGAGAGAGAGAGAGAGAGAGCGGAAGACGTCGAGAGTTGACTGGTTCTAAGGGCGGGGGTGGAATGAGCGCCCATCCGCACAGTCATGAGCTAGAATGAGACAGAGAGAGGAAGGAGAGAGAGCGAGAGAGAGAGAGAGAGTAGGCGTGTAGGTCGATACGGTACACCATTGTCTGTACGAAGAGCAGAGAGAGGTGAACTTCTTTCGCGAAAAACTCTCGCGGACGGAAAGAGCATCTTCGCGAGAGAAGGGAGGAAGTTTTCAACTGAAATAAAAAGTCAGGATTCGATAATTATTACGAGGAAAACTGGCAGAATGAGATTAGACAAAGGATTGACGATCTTTAGAGATCGTTTGCATAGGTATAATCAATGTTTGGAAGTATTGGAAGAAAAGGTTTTACTATTTTTATATATTATAAACAAATTTTGATATCTAAGGTAAATTATATATGAGTGATGAGACCTTATAAAATAGGCCACTTTTTTTAAACTTTATCTCCTTATACATATATTGAAGTATTTAATGAAGGTAAGGTAGGATGTTTCAGTACCCTTTGATACGAATAGATAATGCGTCATTTATAGTCTTTAATTTCCATCGACCTGCGTTACTCATTAGACTGAAAAAATAAGCAACGTAGTGGAAATGATAAAAATAAAATATTTATTAAAAAACTCTCATTGAATATTGCATAATGTATATACTTACGGAGAAGTGCAACTTATCGTTTGATCTTTGTTATTCCCTTCTTTCTTATTATCTCAAGTTTTCCTCCTTCGTTTTTTGTTCCTTTCATGCACGAAACTCAATGACAGAGTTAAACTTTGTTCTTTCACTTTTTTGAGACTTCTTGTTTCATTACTTTGTTATACCTTTTAAGAACTTGTTGTTACTTCTTTCTTTTGTAATTCGTAGGATTGCTTTATGTCTCTTAAAATCGTGAAATAAAAGTATATATACTTATTAATGAAATTCCGAAGAAATGCAGCGTACACATTTAAGTGAATTGCTTATGCAACTTTATTGCACTAATAGAAAAAACGAAACAATTATTTAAATTAGTTAATAAGCATTGCAATAAAATTATAGATTGTTAAATTCAGAAATTAGAATGCTTCATTAAAATTTTTAGAAAATTTAAATTTTTAATAACCTATTTTAAAAATTACTTTGTAGTAAAAAAATATACAAATAAATGATGTTTTATTATTCTTATTATTTACACTAAGTTTTGAGTACACAATAAATGTATTCTTTGTTAACAAATTTTAGAATTTGACTTCTTTCTAACGGACGAAGTGTTATGAACCCGCATAACGCATCATCAATGTGGCAAACCAGTTTTCTTACTATAAAATATCAGTAAGAGCAGAAGACGGCATGCATACGCGTGGGAGGCTTTAATAGTCTGTGCCAATTTTGAATTAGGTATGTCTATTTTATCGTTTTCAGACAGGTTTATTGCATCGTAAGTACTGCAACGAAATCGCGAGAAACTTCTGGAAAAACTCTCTTAAAAGTTTTTATGTACTACTCCTAGTACAATCAATGTCTCGAACGCTTTAACGAATAAAAACTATCTGGAAAATGAACGTATAAAAAAATAAATTTCTGTGTCATTCACATCATTATACGAACAAATTTTACCATAATTTATCAAAAAACTTTTCAAAAACTTTTTAAAAATATGTAAATCATTGAAGTAAATTAGAAGTTACATTCCATAAAGATTTCACGAACCAAATCATAACAACATACCTACGACCGATTATAATTTGAAAATTTTTAATAAATTTAGCTTAGCCTGTTGATGGAAGTCAATAAAGTTTTAATTGAAACTAGTTTCAGTTAAACTTTTCAGTGATTCAACTGGTACCCCTAATAATCTTTGCAGATAAATTGTCTCTAAAAATAGCTTGTATGCCAAGTGCTCATAACGCATTTAATTTACTCGGGAAGATCTTTTTGAAACCATATATAAGTGCGTGGCACTATAAAGAGCTACATATACATGAATGGTTTGTTGTATTGCTAAAATACTATGGTGAGATCGTGCATTTGCAAATAATTTTGTTAAATGAAAATTATTCAGTTTCATCTGAAAATTCGCACTTATTTACTGATACAGATAGCAATTTTCAATTTTTACTTGGAAATTTTTTAACATATTATCAACATTTCTCATTATTTTACAGATGCAAGTCAGCTAGTTGGTACAAAAAGATATCTGGTACACTTTCATCAATATATTTAATCTTCAAATCTATAATATTTTAAGTAGGTAACGATAAGAGTTTTTTACACGTAATTTTTATTATATTTTTTTTAAATGTAAATTCATTCTAATACTTTAAATTAATTAGCTGCTCTGTTGGTTTATAATTTATAAACGATTTAAATAATGCAATACCTTACTCCAGTAAACTAGCCCAGAACCAACGTCAACCACAAAAAAAAAAGAAGAAACTACTCAAAATCGTCACCAAAGCCAGGCATCTCCAAAGAAATTTTCTAATTCAGCCTCTCTGCACTTCATCCTCCCGTCTCTCCCTCTCTCTACCTCCGAGCTACTTTCGACGCTGATTATACGGTTTCGCAAGTAAAGGTACACACGGAGCAAGAGAGCAAGAGAGAGAGAGAGGCTTCTGCACTCGCTTCGGTATGCAGCGATGCGCAACAATGCAGCGAGTATAGAAGGCCGCGTAAGGGGGTATGTTTGTCGATTGTCGCGGCGAACGGAGTGAGGTAAACAGGCGCGGGAGCTCCGCAACTCTCGACGCTTCTACTCCACCGCAGTACCAATGTGCCACGATTCTGGGGATATATGCCAGATATCTTGACGGTTGCACGTTATATCTTTTGCCGAGTGTCTGTGTGGGCTCTATTTGTCGATTCATTATTGGATGCGATTGATATGGATTTTTTGTTGCAAGATTTAGAATATGTAAGATAGAGAGTAAGTAGCTTACAGATTAATTGGTACGAGCTACAATAAGTAAGAAGCATTAAAATGATGTCATTAGGGTTAAAATACGAAGTTATAATAATTATTTCTCAATTGCAACAATTGGAATTATTGGTATCAATGGTATCGAAAAGCTTTGATTAAATACCTTATTAAATATAAAAGTTTAAATTATTCTGTTTGTCTTACTAAACGATTTGTCCCATGACAGAAGATTTAATTTGCCTTCTTTAATTATTGCAAAAACTGTGAATTATAAAAATAAAAATATGTAATACGAATTCAAGGTTTTAGAGCTAACTTGCATTTGCGTTTACATGTGTGTGAGATAATTAGTATTTGCAATTTAATTTCAACCAATTAAAACTCAAATCATTATTTACTTTAAAGGTCTTGGAAACCGGAATTTTTTCCATATTATTCGAGTTTTGATGTTTCTCGTTATTGAAGTATGCAATTTAGTATTTATTTTGGGATCGAAGAAGTTTACTTCTCATATTTATGTTAAGCGCTACTTGAAGTGAGGTTTTTTTCTCAACTTATTTGCAGCATTTCTATAATTGTAAAGAGCGGGTAGTTTTTAAATGTATACATTTCATATTAGTGAGTCAGAAAGGAATTTTAATTATAAAACTTAAAAATGTCTTAATAAATTAGCTTGTTAAAGGTATACTAGAAGTGTTCCACTGAAAAAATACGACCATAAAAATATAATTAGAATATGTAAGATAATGAATCTGCAGTAAATTTGTATAAAATATATAAGCACATTTTTTTTCTAAAATAATATATTATTATATTTGTACCCATCTGTACAATATCCAAATTTTATTCGAATGGTTACAGGAAATAATTGAAAACCAAATTTATATATATGTAAATTGACCTATACTAAAACAAAAACTCCACCACTCAGCATTTTTAGCATTTCGCTTTTCTATCCAGTGGAAAAGTATGATTTGAATATTGTTGAAAAAAATTTATAGGATTTGCATTACGAAGGCAAAAAATATCAATGTAATTTTAGAAAAAAAACGGGTATCCCGCAAAACTAAGGAAAATCCAGTCTCGAAGTCTTTCGAATCGCCCGGTATAAAGCGATAGTTCGTCGCGCAGCAAAAAGACCAGTCTCGTGGTGCAGTCAGCAGTGCGTGCGTGCGCGCGTACAAGAGAGAGAGAAAGAAAGAGAGAGAGAGAGAGAGAGAGAGAGAGCGAAAAAACGAAACGACCGAAGTTGAAGAAGGAAAGAAAGAAAAAAAGACGACGGGGAAAAGAAAATGAAAGAAAAAAGGAGGAACGAGAACGATTTCGCAAGGCAAAACGCTCCCGTCGGACTGGTTAAACAGGTTATCAGTTTATAGCCGCCGTAAAGCGATTTTAAATTTCGCGGCACATGCTCGTGCATTCCACGCGCTCGAAGACAGAACGGGAGAGAGGGAGAGAGAGAGAGAGAAGAGTCTGCACAGTTGCTCCTTTTTTCATCCGTCTTTCTCCCGTGCTTTCTTTTTCTGACGTTTATTTTATTTATGCAGGCCACTTGTTTTAGATTTATTCTGACCTGCATAATAAATCGTCATTATTGTTAATTGTAATAATACAGCGCGTGAATTTGTTTCAATATATCATAGGCCGCTGTAAATTCTATTTACTCGCCCACCGTTTTCTTTTTCTGTAATTAAATTTATATATATAGAGAGAGAGAAATTTTGATAAGAATTTTAAAAGGTTGCGATAGTTCGTTAGAGACTTTAGAATCTTTTCTGATTTTGAATAAGAATGTTTTGGAACTCTAACATATCGGTTTTATAACACCCAAAGCGATATCAAATTCGTACTGACAATATGTTGAAAAATTCAAGATAGATAACCAACGTTGGATCAATCATTGACAGTACAATTTTCCTGGCCGTGTACTTACGTAATCTAAGAAAATGACTAAAATAATAAATGAACGTATTTTCATAAATGAAATTATTATTATTTATCGTACTGTACAAAATAATAACCCTATAATCCTCGAAAGCGTAATTTGTAATAATTATACTTTACACAATCACAATATACTTAGGTGTTACTCTTAATCATCTAAAAGTATGCACATAAGTATTTTCCAAGCGCATTCCTATCGAACAATATAATTAATCAAGCCATCCAGTAGCCTTTGCAGCGTCTTTGGTACGCGCTAAACTCAATTTGCAACCGTCGTTCTGGCCACATCATACGATACACATACATGCGCACTGCACTGCGCCACGAGGCGCGAAATAAGAGCCGAAGCGAGAGTGGCTCAAAGAGTGCATAGGGGCTAATTTATTAGACCGCTCGTTCAATTATAAGGAGTCTCCGCGCTTATTGGACCCATTGCGATTGAATTATTTCCCCGAAATTAATTGTGCATACCTGAATGAAGCTTTGATTTATTATGGACGGGTGCTTATTCGGTGGTTTCAAGAAGAAGCTGCATCGATGGATTAAAATTGTTTTTTTTTTGTTTGTCGCTTTGAAAAAGGTCTCTTTTAAAAAAGACATTGGATTAAATCGTGATCCACCTATATCAGATTAATGTTAATGCTATGCATTTATCGATTTTTTCCTAAAAGATATATTTTAGAATCTCACATCCTATTAATAAACTATTTTCAATTATACCTATACGTATACATATTTATAATGTAACCTCAGTTTTTTTTTTATTTCTCGATAGGCTGGGTGCGCAAGTGTGGCAAAATCCATAAGTTCTGTGAGTCATTGTTTAATTAATATATCTATATATTGCATGTATATTATATACTTCACGTATTAAATGTGGCACTCAAAAGGGCGCCACTATAGTCGTCATGTACCCAGCGCATATGCAACTTCGTAACAGTTTTTAACCCCCCTGCGCCATAGCATTTTTTTAACACTCATTATATGGCAAACAAAATCGATTCTAAAGTACCTATTTTATTAATTAAATAATATCATTTCTAGCTGAGACCATCTCGTAGCGCAAGTCGCTTCAGATTTTATTTTCTTGGTTGTCGCTGACTTATTCTAACCGTTTCGTTTAAAAGCGATAAGAAACAAACAATATACTGACAGAAAAGTTTTACTGCGACGAGATATCTCGTCAGTTCGCGCAGGGGGGTTAAAGTAAACAAAATAATACATTTATATCGATATAATACATATAGATCCATATAATAGATAATTGTCAAAGGAAATTTAGTACTGCTCAATTTAGTGAAGTTGATATCGTAAACAATAGTTCATTGAAGAATTTAAAATGAGCGAATATGCCGATTGTGAAGAAAACATCGACGGAGTTTTTTCATTCCTAAGGGACTTTGTAACTGAACTTGTTGAAAATACTTGCGCAAAGGTTATATAATGTGCTTAATAGTGAGATTATTTATACCAATACCTCCTTCGTATTAAATATTTATTTGGCTAATACAGGATGTAGCTACAGAACTGGACTCTTTGTGTGGAGGTGAACAGAAACCTGATCCAAATGGATATAAATACGTTGAAGACATGATGAAAAAGTGGCAGGAAGCTCCAGTATTTTCATTAAAATTATACTTTTATATTTTCAGTACACAAGT
The DNA here is from genome assembly GCA_900490025.1 of Megastigmus dorsalis. Taxonomy (NCBI): domain Eukaryota; kingdom Metazoa; phylum Arthropoda; class Insecta; order Hymenoptera; family Megastigmidae; genus Megastigmus; species Megastigmus dorsalis. The sequence goes on along the minus strand of UELU01137909.1, from coordinate 6,575 downwards.
TGCTTTATTTCTACAGTTACATTTTAAGGATCTTGAAAGATTATTTTCCAATTTTTGTTAATTATTTTGAATATTTATGACTTCTATTTGTTCACATTTTGAAATCGATCGTTTCAGGAATTACACGATTGGTGCTTTTATATACGTTATATTAATAAAATTTGTGATTGTATGATGGATTATCGTATTTTCCAAGTAAAGTGGACAAAGCCAATGGAGGGATATACGTATCCAACTATAGTCGTTGATGTCTATGTTTTTGTTAAATTAAATTTAGGAAATACTGATAGTCCTGCCGACGTAAGTGATTTGCTATAATTGAGTATAACATAAAAAATGCTTCACAAAAATAACCATGTTTTCTATACTGTTAAAAGATAAAATACGTGTTCGAAGGGAATCAATTTGTTCGCAATTCACGAATGCATTTCAATCCTAACTGGCTTTATAATGCTTATGAAAACAAGGAAAGCGTAGTCAAACCGTTGACGTTTTGAGCTCTTGAATAAATTTCTGTAATTTCAATAATTTCTAATCGACTAAGTATATGCACCCGAAATCATAATATACTATACAAAATAATACAAAATGGACATTTATTGAAGTTTTTTTAAATTTTCTAATTTTTATACGTATATCAATTTATATACAATAACAATTGATATCATTTTTGTAAACGACATAAATACATTTGTATTTATTATGCACTTGTATACAAATATATATATTCAGTATACAGTACAGACTCGGACTAGCCCGACACCTATGGGGGCGGCGCGCTTTGAAACATGTAAAATGGCGACATGCATTACAAGAGTTTTGTCATGGCTGAAAATTGGCAGAGATGTTAATTATAGTATAAAAAAAGCGAGGAACCAGTCAGACCTCATAATTTTGGAACACGGCCAGTCAGCACGTCGCGAAAGATGTCAAATGGGAGGTATCGGTGCAAGAGTTTTGTCGTGGCTGAAACTTTGTTTATTCATTAATTATTATATATAATATAAGAAAAAATCAGTCAGACCTCAGTTTAGTGGAACCGAGGCAGTCAGCAGCCGTTCCAAGTGCGAATATTGTACAGCGCGCGCCGCCCCCAGGTGTTCCAATACCTGACGTTAGGAGTAGGTGCTGACTCATGTACCTACACATCAATACTATATCATATCCAAAAATTAGCCATGTCAAAACTTGCAGATTTTTGTCACCAGCTCTCGGGCTAACAGGCCCACTGCAATGCTATGAACAGCCAGCTGATGGTAACGGTGCTGCCACCAGAGATTAGTAATCCCTACTGCCACACGTACAGTCTGTGGACATTACATCTGTCCGAACAAATTTGAAAATTTCGGAAATGTGGCAACAAGCGAAAGTACCAGTTTCGTAGGACGCATCGATATCTTATGTATTTTGAATTATTTATGGTTGAAACACCGGCCCAACACGGCACTCAACCATAAACAATGCAAAATGCGTAAGACAGCTATGCGTCCTATAAAAGTGGGACCCCCGCTCGATACCATATTTCCAAAATTTTTAATTTGTTCGGAATTTTCTTCCAGAAACACATATTTTTTATTTATTTAACACAAAATCTCTTTATTTAAATATTAGAAGATTCCAAACAAAATTTTTTGCTTAACCCTTAGAGGGCCGGGATATGTGTCAAAGCCATAAAGTTAATATTTTTTTTCAACGCGCGCTCCAAGGCAGATTTGATAATCAAGCTTCCTTATTATTTTTGTTTTTTTCACTACAAAATCTGTGAGGGGTGTCGATAATACTGATATAATAATTTACATAATAGGAGATATTGTAACTCTAATGTCGGTTGACATTGTTTTCACCCCTAAACGGTGTTTTCACCCTCTACAGAGAATGCCAGCGCATAAAGTACACATTTCTCGCCCGGGTGCCTTACAACAGCGCTGTCAGCAAAACTGTAGCAGTTACGTAACTTTGTCAAGCAACGCCTTTAGAATACCGCGGCAGCAATATCATGAAATACATTTCCAACAGCGCCAACAGCGCTTTAGAGTATCAATTTCGTACGACTCATACACCAATTCTCTTTATCAGTATAGTGCAAGTCAAATTGATAAAAGATAAATTTACTTTGCAATACTTGCAACGGTAGAGCTACACTTATCCACCACGGGCGCTGGCAGCTGTGACGGCCATAGTTTCATTTTTATAATCTACCCACCAGATGGCGTTTCCGAACTATATGTATATTTTCACTATATATAGATTCATAGATATTATGCGCCATTTTTATACTCCACTAGATGGCGCTTTCTAAACTAGCATGTGCAGATGTGGAATGTGGATCGCAATACTCGTCCCATCTCTGTCTACTTGGCAGAGTGGGGGAAGCAGAAAAAGAGAAAAAGCAGTCGCTTGTGACTGCGTGCGCCATTAGTATTCTATTACTATACACGGTCACTACTTACAGAAATAAATCTTTGATTTAGTTGTAAGTAATAACGGATCCAATAGATTTTGCTTTCCTAACTTGCCAGATCCGTATAGCAGTGGAACCTGCACAAGCACATTTAATATTGGTAAGATAATCTACTAAACTACTAAACTACCTATAGTATAAGAGTCATAGCTTAGACAAAAAATATAACGGTTTTCATGTTCAAGCAGAAATGTTCCATCTAACCTTGTGACAAAGTTTAAAATTATTTAAATTTGTACCAAATTGTGCATACTTAACTACTTATATCATAACTCGTCCAACTTCAATCATACACGGAAATCATTCTTGTACGGCGGTAGCACTGAGTAGTGTGTACCTAAGTCCTGCTGACATACTTCGTTATCGTGTGTCTGTCGTCTCATTTTAGTACGGCTATATATGCACCATATCCCAAAATGGGACGAAAACTACATCATGTACACTAACCTCACCTTACATACGCCACTAGCAGGAGAGCTAATGTCCGACTTTCAGACAGCTCTGCACGGTAGCCATACGAACACATGAGACGACACGACAGATGCACGAAATACACTTGCAGCAGCGCTCTGTCGTTTCGTGCGGCCACGGTACAAACATGTTTTCCGTGTGAGCGAATAAAGCAAAAAGTTAGCTTAGAAACTGTGTAGCAGCTACTTAGGTTAATTTTATTCGTTTTTCTATTTTCTATATAAAAAAAATCATAAATTCTATAATAAGTTATAAGATTTCTAAAATACAGATTGTGTATATAATATTTAATAAAGGGGATTGTCGGAGACAAGAATGACCGTCGCTTAATCTCGCGATAGTTTTCCAGAAATTGGATTAGATTTCATAAAATAACATAGACCTGAAGTGACAGAATTATTTTATATTGAAATACGAAGAGTGCTCTTCTTTTTGAATGGAGAATAAATGCTTATAATTTTGATATTCTTTAATAATATATAAGTAAGACATGTCACAAAACCGGGCACACCGAAAAGGCGCTTCCATACTTTTTTCCAATAATTTAGCCGCATTTTACAATAGAATGAAATTCTTAAGTGTGATATGCATTCTTTATTGACATGTAAAGTGTGCTCTTCTCCTCTTTTTGTAAGATATACTTAAACTTGCGTTATATTAATAAAAACAATGTGAAGTCACATGACAGTCATTATAGCTCCGACATCCCCTTAAATTGCCTGCGTACAAGCAATTTCAAGAGACAAAAAAAATCATTAGTTTTGTCGTATTATTTTGTAATTTAATAATAAAATAATTTCGCTAATTAAAACACATCGATTGAAAGTATTTTTATGTAAATTTTTGTATATAATTTACTGTGTAAAGTTAACATGTCCAGTTTAAACTTTTCGCTTTGCATTCGGCTTTCGAGATTTTCGATTAAACCAGAACCTCGAGCTCAAACGATGTATCTCGGACTAGTCACGACTCACGACTTCACGAGCTAAAAAGCGACATTTGTAAAACTCTCGAATAGTCATTGGCCCGCGCCCCGCAACGGCCACAGCGCGGCGACCGTCTGCACGAGTAACGTGAAGTGAGCTGTTCAGTACAATTTTGCTCTTGCGACTTGAATATAGTCCCTTTGAACGGTCGGGTGCCCAACACTGGCCCATACAGGCCACAGCTGCCCGATATAGGTAAATATAGGTATAGGTACAGTTCTTATGCTCAGTCCGCACGTAGTTTATACAGATGTCGCTTCTTTCCCATGATGCACATTATAGAATTCGAGTTAAAACGATATTTCATCGAATTTGGAGCTTTCAAAAAAATTTTGACATTTCTTAAGTTCTCAAACATGTGATTTATTCATTTTAATTATTTTCATAATAAAATATTAATTGGTTACTTAGCAATCTTTAATTTTCGTCTTTTGGAGCGGACAACTCATTAATCGATATAGCCGTTAGTCACTTTAAGTAGAGGATATCGGAAATTCTCGATTGTTTCGTTATGTTATCGAAAATTGAGACTGCTCAATGCTCATGTTCATTTGCTGCTGAAAGCTGAAAGTCTCAAAGTACCTATATAATCAATTGAAGTTCAAATTCGCTTAAAAAATATTTGTTATTTAAATTGATCTTATAACAATATTGCGATTTAATAAATAAGTATATAAAGAAAAATTAATGTACAAAAAAGGGATTAACTCATTGACTTTTTTTTTATTTCAGAATAATATGCGATATTTAGGGGATACTGGAAATCGTGTCAAGAAATCTCACATAAATATTTTGACTAAGAAGAATAAAGTGAATCGCGTTGTGTTGGACTTAACTAAAAATTATAATAGAACACAGTGTGATCCACAATTAGTTAAAAGAAAAAATATTGAACACAATTTAGAGCCTTATCTACAAAAACATTCTATTAATAGTACTTTGGTTAATGGTAAAATAACTTATAATTCAAATCGAATAATTTCTCTTGATTCAGATTTACAGTTACATCCGGCTATGACTAAAACTACCGGAGTAAAGAGTGTAGGTAAAGCACCTGATCCCATAACGAGTAGAAGTATTATTCACAATCAGTTGGTAATGGAATTAAACGATTATTTAACTTTGTCCGAGCAAACTCAAGGAAAATTCATGTTAAAACTTGTATCGAAAGATAAAGCTCCTACGTCTATAATACAAAATTTAAAATCAGATAAATCCGACATAAAACCAAAACGACGGGAAGCTATGCCAATGAGTCAAGTTATTAACAAACCAGTGAAGAAAGTACACATTCAAAAACAAGCAGTTCTGGATAAGACTACTGACGAACTTCAAGAATCTCAAAAGATGTTTGTACTGGTTCCAAAGGAAAATTGTGCCACTATTAGTAAAAAATCTTTGATCATTCAGCAGCCTGTTGATTCTAGAAAATTATGTATAAAAGCAATACCAACAGCATCTAGAAAAAAGAAGAAAGTCAAAACCATTAAACCAAAGCTTCGGAAACAGCAAATGTCTGTGAATTCACAACCAATACCTATTCTGCCAAAGCTTCCGAACCAGCAATTTATGTGTATGGATTTACCAGCATCATCTATTTTGCCAAAACAGCCAATTATATGTCGACCTAGACCAGCTATAACCAAAAGGAAATCAGCTAAAGAACGACAAAGTGTAAATGAAAAGACATTGATCCAAGGTGTAAAACCATTAAGTTTAGTAAAACAGTATTCTAAAAACCCAATCAAGACATTACCTAGTCCAGTAAATAAAGAAAAGGAGATAAAACAAATATTTCCATTCAAGACATTGCCTATAGTACATTCTGAAAAAGAAACAAATCAAATATTTCCAGTAGCATTAGCACCAAGTGATTCTTATGATTTTGAATACATTCAAATTTTTAATAATGAACAAGAAGATAGTGAAACACAAATACTTGGAATTTGAATGCTGTTGATGCTTATTGTACATTTAATTATAAAAAATTGTTACTTAGCTAAATATTAGAAAAAATTTTTAATAGTAATTATAGCTAGAAAATTATGTACAAAGTTTCCTTCATTAGAGTTCAATGAAAAACCTTCTAGATTTGTTAAATTTTTGCAATGATTGAAAAAAAAAAGTATCAGATAAGAATTGTTTATAATGTATAAAGATAAATTACATTAAATTAGCAAAGTTAATTCCATAAAAAGGCGAACAAAAGTATCCTTTTTATGTATAATTAAATGAGTTTCAAGACGAATTAATCATGTAGCTACTCAAATTTAATTTGATAAATCAATTCTAATTATGCATCTTGCATATTATTATGTCTTTGTGAAAAAAATTATGTGTTATTTAAAATCAATTTTATACATACAGTGTAATATAACTAGAAAAAATTATCTTGTAAATGTTAGTTTTTAATACACCGAATTCTAATATTTTTCTTTATTTAATTTTTTTATACTATCGTAAATTATGACAATATTTAAGTATAAATTTAAATAAATTTTTAATAAAAAACTTCATGATGTTATTTTTTTTATGTGATACCTATTCACATTTTAAATATTTGATTGAACATACATTATTTTTATTTTAAATAGCTTATGTTTATGAATTTAATATCTCATATTGTATCTAATATTGGAATAGACTATATATATATA
>UELU01137907.1:0-20639 GCA_900490025.1 Megastigmus dorsalis | reverse complement strand
AAATGATAAAGACCCTCTACGTTATTGCGTGCTTTAATGATAATATATATATATGTTTAATTTATTCAAATCACGAGGTTCCGTCTAATGTAAAATGACAGTAGTGTTGAAATTAAAACACCTTTCCAATGTAAGTATTTTTAGAATTTATCTTATAAAAATTTAATTACATTTGGGGAAGTAAAACATTTAATAAAATTTTATGTTAAATAATTCGGTTAAAAATGAACTGTTAATCCACTTTGGAATTTACTCATTAATGTATAAGGTTCATGGCGGTGCGCCGTGGTCGAATTCGCCACGCTTTTTCAACACGGCACTGGCAATCTCTTACTAATCTCTGCTTAAGGTAAGCGTTTTGAAATATATTTCAGATACTTTCAAATAATGCTTACCGTAACCTTCCGTGACAGATTGAGGTAATATTACATAAAGGATTTCCTGGAAAGACTCTGTAAGCTATTATGGGAGCTTCATATAACCTTCACAAATCTTCCAAACTTTAATCTTTCAAAAAGCTTACTGTAACCGTTCTTAAATTCTTTCATGAAATATTTCAGTATGGCTTTTAGAAACATTTCATGTAAGTTTTTCACAATCTTTTCGCAAGGTTTCATGGAAAGTTTCGTGTTCGTATATTTGGAATCTTACTTGCTATATATCATAAAGCTTATGGGAAGCTTACGTGAATGCTTGCATTGGAAGGTTGTCGAAAGATTTCATGGCTAACTTAAGGCAAGCGTTTTGAAATATATTTCAGAAATTTTCAAATAATGCTTGCCGTAACCTTCCGTAAAAGATTGTGGCAATATTTCATGGAAGCTTTCTTGGAAGGATTCTGGAAGCACTCATGGAAGCTTCGCGTTAGCTTGAAATTTGATTTGAGCGTTCAAGCTTACAAAAAGATTACTGCAACCTTTCTTTATTGTTTTCATGAAAGATTGCAGTATGGCTTTTAGAAACATTTCATGTAAGGTTCCCGCAAGCTTTTTGCAATGTTTCATGGAAAGTTTCGCGATCTTCCATCTGGAAACTTACGTGCTATATTCCGTAAAGATTACGGGAAGCTTACGTGAATGCTTGCATTGGAAGGTTGTCGAAAGATTTCATGGCTAACTTGAGGTAAGCGTTTTGAAACATATTTCAAAAATTTTCAAATAATGCTTGCTGTAACCTTCCGTGAAAGATTGTGACAATATTTCATGGAAGCTTTCTTGGAAGGATTCTGGAAGCACTTATGGAAGCTTCGCGTTAGCTTGAAATTTGATTTAAGAGTTGAAGCTTACATAAAGCTTACTGCAACCTTTCTTTATTGTTTTCATGAAAGATTGCAGTATGGCTTTTAGAAACATTTCATGTAAGGTTCCCGCAAGCTTTTTGCAATGTTTCATGGAAAGTTTCACGATCTTACATCTGGAATCTTATTTACTATATTCCATAAAGCTTACGGGAAGCTTACTAGAAAGCATGCAATGTAAGCTTACTGAAACTTTTATTTACATTGCAGAAAGGTTACGGGATCCTTCCCGTGTAATATTCCTTGAAACTTTCGCTGGGAAGCTTTCATGCTATGTGAGGTGTGCGATTTATATATGGTGTTAGGAGGGATGAGCACATCACCCCCTATAGAAAGCAACTGGGCTAGTTGCGCGTTGACAGTCGAAGGATGTATTTTGCCGATCCTTATGTATAAAATCCTTCGACTCAATCAACCAAGTTATTTAGCGGCATTTTTCAGTAAACACCAGTCCAGGTGCACTAGCAGGGGTGATGCACAAGAACTCTCGGTGCCAAGAATGCTTACAGAAGCTGGTATGAGATCTTTCCGGGTCCAATGTGCGTGCTATTGGAACTCTCTCCCACTAAATCTGCGCAACCTTCCATCTTTGCGCGGATTTAAGACGGCGATCCTTAAACACCTACTCGAACTCGACACCCAGAGATGGGGCCTGTGGTCATAGTACTCTATAGACTTACACTGAGCCGTCCTTGGCTTAGTGGGTAAGGCGCTTGCCTGCTAAACAAGGCAACTCAAGTGGTCGTGGGTTCGATTCCCGTCTGGAGCCCGGAAATTTTTCGAGTTTTTTTCGGACGGAAAAAGTACCCATGACTGCGATATTGAAAGAAAAAGTCCCACCTGGGCACCGTTTCAGAAAAAGAAAAAAGTCCCTCTGGGCAAAATATCGAAATATAAAAAAGTCCCACTGGGCAAAAAATCGAAATATAAGAAGTCCCACTGGGCAAAATCGAAATATAAAAGTCCCTCTGGGCAAATAATTGAAACATAAAAAGTCCCTCTGGGCAATATTGAAAAGTCCTACTGGGCACAAGAATTTGATAAGTAAAAAGTCCTACGGGACAAAAGGTCACACAGTATCTGGGCTAAAATGTGCATAGTTCACAAGGCCAATAAAACCCAATTTTTTTTAGACTTACACTCGCACAGGGGACAAGCAGATAAGTTTTCTTTATGTTAATTTATTTTGTTTTGTCCCTTATACATCGTTTTTAAATTGTGTGAGTGTATTTATTAGCGTGAATGGGTGAATGTGTGCAATGAGTGAATGTTTAAATTTTAGAATACAATTGACTGATAGATATAGACCGCTTGATTTACCTTGTTTGTTTGTATTTTAAGATAAGACGCTCTGTGATATTACCTGTTAAACATTTTTGAGACTGATTTTTTTTTATTGACTGATCTTTGTGTAAAACTGATTTTCGTATTAAAATTGTTAACTTATGGTGTGATATCATAGATAGAAACTAAATGCAATATTTATATTAGCGAAAAATGAAGACTGTCTTTTATATATATATATACTATACAATTATCCCGACAAACACGAAACGTTTTTAAAACGTTTTATATACGTTTTATTTGTAACCTTATAATGTTATCATGTAAAATTTTTCAAACGTTTTAAAAAAGTTGTAAAAACGTTATTTTGACCGCTAAATTTGTACCTAAAAGGTTAACTAAATTTCTACAAACGTTGTAAAGATGTTGTTCAAACGTTGTAAATACGTTACTATTATACAAACAAGAGGTATCGAGAATATAGAAACGTTTTCAAAACGTTTTCAAAACGTCTTTTAAACGTTATTTTGGCCGCAAATTTATTCCAAAAAGCAGAAACGTTATGTAAACGTCTTAAAATCGTTTCATGCACATTACATTATTAACATTTTAAAGATTAAGAAAGGTCATTTAAAATATTCTATTATATTATATTCTAGAGTCGTTTTTATATTAATGTTCGCATGCCTCACAATTTTTCGCAATTAAATTACACTTAAAAAAATTTTTCCTGCACTGGGATTCGAACCGACAATCTTTGGGGTACGACGCATAAACCTTAACCACTACGCTACGCAACACTTGCGACCCAAAATTTTTATTTCGCTGATAAAGCAGGCTTAAATGTTTAACATTTACTTGAGAATTCTTTCAATAATTCTCTGGTATGTGCACGTTTTACGTATAATATATTAGGTGCACAACTTTGCTTCCGCCGATTTTTTCGAAAATTTGAGGCTTTATTCTGAAAAAGTGATTAGCTGTTTATGATTCAAAGTACTGTCCGTCACTAGCCACTACTTTTTGCCATCTTTCGGGCAATTGTGGGATACCATCTCGAAAAAACGATGCGTCTTTTGAGGCGATCCACAAATCGATCCATTCTTTGACTTCTTCATAAGAATGAAAATACTGCTCAGCTAGGCCATGTGCCATCGATCGGAACAAATGGTAGTCGGAAGGAGTAATGTTTGGAGAGTACGGCGGGTGGGGCAAGACTTCCCATTTTAGGGTTTCCAAGTATGTCTTGACGGGTTTTGCGACATGTGGCCGAGCATTGTCATGTTGCAGGATAACTTTATCGTGTCTCTTGATACCGTGGCCGTTTCTCCTTCAATGCTCGACTCAAACGCATCAATTGCGTTCGATACCGATCCCCTGTAATAGTTTCACTCGGTTTCAACAGCTCATAATACACCACATAAAGCTGGTCCCACCAAATGCAGAGCATAACCTAGTCCTCGTTGAAACCACTCACGACACGTTCTTTCACTAAGAGCAGCGTCACCGTAAGCACTTGAGAGCATTCGATGAGCCTCACCCGCAGTTTTCTGCAAATGAAAGCAGAAAATCAACACTTCCCGCAAATGACGAGAATTTGTCTCGAAAACTGACATCTTCGATCGAGAATGATCGAGAATACACTTTTGATGCAAACACAAATTCACTAATGTGCTGCTATCGTTATGTTGACAGATGTCCAAGCTTACTGTATGAAATTTTTGACCTGCCTATTTCAACCGGCACTTACCGCTGCAGCCATCTATCGAAAAACGGCGGAAGCAAAGTTGTACACCTAATAATTATATATTCCTATAACGTTTCTATTTTAATGCGCATATATGCTATAAAATCGATAATAATTATTGTAAAACGTGATTATTTTTTAAAGGTATTATTAAATTATACAAAATGAACGCACATCTTATAGATATAAATACAAACGATATACGCATATATTGTACGTAAAACGTGCACATACCATAGAATTATTGAAAGAATTCTCAAGTAAATGTTTAACATTTAAACCTACTTTATTAGCGAAATAAAAATTTTGAGTCGCAAGCGTTGCGTAGCGTAGTGGTTAAGGTTTCTGCGACGTACCCCAAAGATTGTCGGTTCGAATCCCAGTGTAGGAAAAATTTTTTTAAGTGTAATTTAATTGCGAAAAATTGTGAGGCGTGCGAACATTAATATAAAAGCGACTCTATAATATAATATAATATAATATAATATTTTAAATGACCTTTTTTAATCTTTAAAATGTTAATAATGTAATGTGTATGAAACGATTTTAAGACGTTTTTATAACGTTTCTGCTTTTTGGAAAAATTTGCGGCCAAAATAACGTTTAAAAGGCGTTTTGAAAGCAGTTTGAAAACGCTTTGAAAACATTTCTATATTCTCGATACCTCTTGTTTGTATAATAGTAACGTATTTACAATGTTCGAGCAACGTCTTTACAGCGTTTGTAGAAATTAAGCTAACCTTTTAGGTATAAATTTAGCGGCCAAAATAACGTTTTTACAACGTTTTTAAAACGTGTTTGTCGGGATATGTACATTGTAACAATCTTTTTTGTATTTATATGCTCTCTCTCTCTCTCTCTCTTTGGTGAGTACAATAGATGGACGCTTTTTACAACGCTCTGTATTTTTCATCTATTCACCTTATTCACATTCCTTTGGGAGTGGAGATCTTTTTACAGGCGGACCGACCTCCTGCTGGCTCTAGCTTTTTCGAGCATACAAGGCATGGCTCGTCATTTTTGAGCCAAGGAGACCGTTTTCAGTTTGTTCAAACCGTTCACCTGTTGGTTTCGCTGAAGTCATCCATCTTGATACACGAGGGGCTGACAGGCTGTGACTGAAGGCGTGACCGTTATCTAGTGATCATCGTGTAGAGCGAATATACCTCGCTGTGTCCAGCTTGCCTGCATAAGGCCTATACCAGTTAACTTGACGGTTCAGCGACTGGTCAGATATGTGTCCGCGCATCATTTACTGCTTCAAGTGTTCAGTCAGCTGCCAACAACATTCAGTGTAGTGAATCTCATCTGCGTGAAAAATAAACTGCGAATCGTGATTGATAGCGGATCAATAATTCAATTTTAGCTGTTTCTTGCCTTTAATTATTTTCAGATGCTATTATTATTTCTATGATTGTGGTGTTACAAATTTGTAAAACGGTTCACTGTGCGTGCTGCATCTGCGCGTGCGCAAATCGTGTTGTGGAGGTATTTGCACTTTCGTGGCCAGTGTTCAGTCTAAACCGAGAGTCTATAGTGGTTAGTGATCACCGCGGGTTTAGTTCTTTAAATTTTTTGCGTCAGCTTTCAAATAAGACGGCATCTTGAAAAATTTTTTTATGTCTGACTAAATTCACTTCACACCAATGTATAAACGGGTGTAAAAGGCCTCTACATTATCGATGTGTGACTTTGTCAATGTTATACTACTTGCTTCGTGTAAGTTTCGTTTTTCCGTCTTTTCTGAGCGTACTTAACTTTTTTATTGCATTTGTGGACATAGTTAAGTACTTTAATGCTGTTTTAATTAATTTTTAGTCATTTTAACCTATTTTATAAGGCTTGAGAAGCATTTTCTGGCGAATTAATTTTTACTGAATGATCGTGGCGTTTGCAGTGCACTAGTCGATTTTTATGTTGCGTAACCTATGTAATAAGTACTTTTTATTGTTTTTAGTCATACTTAATATATTATGAATAGATAGTCCTGTGCAAAATGCAATAATACTATCTCTAGGCGAGCTGGTCCCACGGTTCAGTGCATTAAGTGTAAGACCTTAATAGCACTAAACGTCCAAGAAACGTCCAAAGAACGTCATTTTCTGACGAACGGACGTCAAAAGACGTCCAATTCATAACGTTCACAATGGATAAGTCTATTTGCAAACGTATTTTTGACGTTTATTTGACGTTACCACGAAGACGTCGTCAACCGACGTCTAATTCACGACGTATTTTGGACGTTCTTCTGACGTCGTTCGGATCCACCAGTTTCGCGACGTACTTTTTGTGACGTTCCCCTGCTGGAGATGACCTATTGAAAACGATTAAAAAAATCTCAATGGATCCCAACTCTTTTTCTTAATACTTCTTTTGACTAGTCAAATATACTTGTTACGTAAATTATTGAAATCGATTGAAAACGTTAAAAGATTTTCTATATAATATTGATTGAAAAAGATTCAATCGAATAAATTTCTATCAATTTTAATAGAGTTTAATGGAACTTCAATTATGCTTTTCAATTTTATAATATATATAATTTTATATAATAGAGCCGCTTTTATATTAATTTTCGCACGCTTTATAATTTTTCGCAATTAAATTAAACACTTAAATAAAACCTTTTCTTACACTGGGATTCGAACCGGCGATCTTTGAGATACGACGCATAAACCTTAACCACTACGTTACGGAACGCTAGCAGACAAAAATTTGGATTTTGCTGATAAAGTCTGGATTCACATGGACGCAGTACTCTATTCGAGTTCAGCGTGACAAAGAGATTATTTCTTAAACATTATTTTAAACACATTACAATTGTATATGTGGTATTATTTTTTTGAGAAGAAAGAAAGCATTCTTTTTGAATAATTCTTTTAAATGTAAATTATGAAAAAGAATACTTTATAAATCATTTTTGAATACTATAAAAGTAATTCTTATAATGTGGTAAAAATAAAATTGTTTTTGTAAAAAAGAATACTTATTGAACGCTAATACAATTATATAAATAATATTATTTTGAGGACATTGTTTCTCTGAAAAAGAATACTTTTTGAACGCTACAAACATACTTTTTTACTATTTGAATTAATTTATTCTGCTGCAGATATAATGTTAAATATGAAGAAATATGGCATTCCTGACAATATTAAAAAATTTAAAGAAAAAAAAAATTGCTTTGCCGAGATTCGAACTGGTACCCCGCAAAAAGTTACAATCGTAAAAGTATATAACGCCTTAGCCCACACAATCAATCGTAATTATATGGAAAGGATTCTTTTTGAATACTTCTTTTAAATATAAATTACGAAAAAGAATGCTTTTTCAATACTTCCCAAATAAACACACTTTTCAAAAAAAAAGAATTCTATAAGTAATATTTATTTTTACCACATTATAAGAATTACTTTTATGGTATTCAAAAATTATTTATAAAGCATTCTTTTTCTGTAATTTATATGTTAAAAAAAAACTCAACAAAAAAGTGTTACAAAATAATGCTATATTTCCTCAGAAAACAACTCTTATAAAATTTAAATATTATTAGAAAAGTATTCTTTTTCAGAATAATTTCTACGAAAATAATTTTATTTTTACTGCATTTAAATTGCTTCTATAGTAATAAAGAAGTATTAAAAAAGCATTATTTTTCGTAATTTATATTTAAAAGAAGTATTCGAAAAGAATGCTTTCTTTTTTCTCAAAAAAATAATACCACATATACAATTGTAATGTGTTTAAAATAATGTTTAAGAAATAATCTCTTTTTCGTGCTGAACTCGAACGAGTACAGCGTCCATGTGATTCCAGACTTTATCAGCAAAATCAAAATTTTGGTCTGCTAGTGTTCCGTAGCGTAGTGGTTACGGTTTATGCGTCGTATCCCAATGATCGTCGGTTTGAATCCCAGTGGAAGAAAAGGTTTTTTTTAAGTGTTTAATTTAATTGTGAAAAATTGTGAAGCGTGCGCAAATTAATATAAAAGCAGCTCTATTATATAAAATTATATGTATTATAAAATTGAAAAGCATAATTGAAGTTCCATTAAACTCTATTAAAATTGATAGAAAATTATTCGATTGAATCTTTTTCAATCAATATTATATAGAAAATCTTTTACCGTTTTCAATCGATTTTAATAATTTACGTAACAAGTATATTTGACTAGTCGAAAGAAGTATTAAGAAAAAGAGTTGGGATCCATTGAGATTTTTTTAATCGTTTTCAATAGGTCATCTCCAGCAGGGGAATGTCGCAAAAAGTACGTCGCGAAACTGGTGGATCCGAACGACGTCAAAAGAACGTCCAAAAACGTCTTCAGGGTAACGTTAAATAAACGTCAAAAAGATGTTTGGAAATAGACTTATCCATTGTGAACGTTATTTTCCGAAATAAATGTTTTTAGCGAATATTTTTGCCACATTCTTGTAAACGGCATAAAAATAATTCGAAATAGTCGTTTTTGGTTAGCGATAATATTTTTATCCTTTCATAATAAATATAAGAAATATGCATTATTCATCATCGTTGCCAAAATTACGGGTCTAAGATGACCGTTCGAGTTGGGTTCGTCACCGTCACGTTACCGAGCGGCCAGCAGAGTCCGTCGTCCAGAAACTTCACTCCGGTCTCCGATGGTCTCGGAAAAAGTGTTTTTAAGGTTACGGAGAATACCGACAATACGAAGTTTTGTCATTTTGTTGATATCACCAATTGGGATAGATGACTTAGATGAATATTTCCAGCGTTGCATTATTATATTCAATCGCAAGAACATAATATAAAATAATTCAGTTATAATTTATATTATAACTAAACGAAAAGTTTTACTAATTTTAATAGTAAAACTGCTGTAGGTTTTTTCCTATTATCAAAAGAGGCAGATACTAGATGAACTATTTTTTGAGCTTGCTTGCTTACTTACATCTAATAATGATTATTATCTGTTAGTAACAATGATTATTAGAAGCTCGTGAGAAGCAAGTAGAGTACGAACCGACATAATTATTTTTTTAAAAGTGTAAAATTCAATTAAATTGAAAGAGCAAATTTAACTTTGTAATAACATTCGTTCTTTTAGTTACTATTTTTTATAGAATGATTATTTTATGGAATATTTGTTTTTATTGTCATACATCTGATTTTATAAGACATTTTTCCAAAATTTTGTATTCATCGTATTTGTTTGAATACTTAATTTATAGTTTACCTCGTTAAAAAGGATTCTGCTTCATATTTTGA
Source organism: Megastigmus dorsalis (assembly GCA_900490025.1). Classification (NCBI taxonomy): domain Eukaryota; kingdom Metazoa; phylum Arthropoda; class Insecta; order Hymenoptera; family Megastigmidae; genus Megastigmus; species Megastigmus dorsalis. The sequence goes on along the minus strand of UELU01137907.1, from coordinate 11,064 downwards.
AAAGTTAACTTAGATTTTCCGAGCAAAGTATAAGCCAAGATGTACAGCTCTTCTACGAAGGTTATAGAATATAGAATCTTTAAACTAGTAGTGCAGGTGCTTAACATTGCAGTTTGCGAACCGTATACGTCTAATTATTAGTTAACTATTATTATTATTCGTGCACAGGGTCGCCGATGATGTTGTTCAGTTAATTCTCTCCACAGTTTTTTGCGTCTAGGTGGAGAATGTAGCTGTATTTGAAACTATTAAAATTATCATGAATAAACTATCTGTGTCTCTTCCTGCAGAGTTCATATTTGAGATTGAGTTCCTTAGTTTATCATAGACAGACTCTTAGCTCTACATCGATGTATGGTAGAAAGGATGCAAAGAAGCATGGACAAAGGTATGGCAGAAAGTATGCCTAGAAGTATGGACAGTAGTATGGCAGAAAGTATGCGTAGAAGTATATACAGTAGTATGGCAGAATGTATGCCTAGAAGTATGGACAAAGGTATGGTAGAAAATATGCCTAGAAGTATGTCGAATAGAACAGATATAAGTCGTGGAGTTGGTATCAATCAAAATTATCATTAACGTATTCATGTGTATACTTGCAAAGTTGATTTTAGAGCGTGTGTGCCTCGGGTCGCTGAACATTGCGTCCAGTAATTCGCTCCATAGTTCTTTGTGTTTAGGGATGGAATTCTGTCGCACTCGACGTCTACGTGCGAATGTATACAAAGTAATAAGTACGAATGTTATTAGAAAGTTAAACTTGCTGAGCGGCTAAAATTGAGCCATTTAATTTTACACTTTTGAAAAAATAATTTCATCAGTATACACTCTATTTGGTTCTCTCAATCTTGGCATACTTTCTGCCACACCTTTGTCCGTACTTCTAGGCATACTTTCTGCCATACCTTTCGCCATGCTTCTCGATATGCTTTCTACCCTACCTTTTTCCATACTTCTAGACATACTTTCTGCCATACTTTTTTCCATACTTCTTTGCATCGTTTCTACCATACATCGATGTAGAGCTAAGAGTCTGTCTAGGATAACCTAAGGAACTGAGTCTCAAATATGAACTCTGCAGGAAAAGACACGGATAGTTTATTCATGATAATTTTAATAGTTTCAAATTGTACGATTTATATCTGTACATTCTCGTGTACGGCTACATTCTCCACCTAGACGCAAAAAACTGAGGAGAGAATTAACTGAGCAATAATATCGGCGACCCTGTACATGAATAATAATAACAATTGACTAATAATTAGAATTACACGGTTCGCAAACTGCAATGTCAAACACCTGCAGTATTAGTTTAAATATTCCATATTCTATAACCTTCTTAGAAGAGTACATATTGGCTTATACTTTGCTCGGAAAATCTGAATTCACTTTTCAAAATATGCAGCAGTACGCTTTATAACGAGGTAAACTATAAATTAAGTATTCAAATAAATACGATGAATACAAAATTTTGAAAGATTGTCTTATAAAATCGGATGTACGACAATAAAAACAAATATTACATAAAATAATCATTCAGATGAATAATGATTATTTTTAATATTTATTACGAAAGGATAAAAATATTATCGCTAGCCAGAAACGACTATTTCGAACTATTTTTATCTCGTCTACAAGAGCGGTCGAGCGCATCGAAAGCAGTCTCCTCCAGTTGGAGTCTGGCTCGTGAGGCTTCTCGCGCCTGCTCGAGGCGCCTCGCCTCTAACTCACGTGACGACGGGTCCCGTTTCCGGACCTCGTCGCCCTCGTCGCCTGAAACCTCGATTTTCAAGAGGCCCGGGCTCTCTGGTAAAGTCTCGGCGCCTACTAGTTCGATAGCTGCAGAGGAGTCAGCCTCCTCTATAACTTCCGGCTTCATAGATGGCACCGCGCTCTCTTGTTGAGCGTCGGTGCCCTCTTCTCCGACGTCAATAACGGATAGTGGCGCCGCGCTCTCTTGGCGAGCAACGGCCCGCTCTTCTTCTTCCTCGTTCTGGGACTGGACCGGGGGTGGTCCGGTGGAATATGGGCGATGCAATGCCGCGCCTACCCGAGCGCGTACGATCGGGACCACCTCCCGATCAATCTCGGATATCGAGACCGAGGAGCCAACTCCTCGATATCGACAATTCTTGGAAGAGACGCGTGGACATCATCATAAAGTCTTCTTTATCCATCCTGAAATCAACCAAGGAGTAAAATGAGAGGGACTTACGGATGTGTGGCACGCATTCGATGCGGTGAGAGGCTCGCCGGATTTACTAAACTCACGCGTTTTTGGGAGCCCTTCGGACGACCGGGCTTTCGCTTTGCTACCGAAATCGACGACGCAGCCTTCTCGATTCGAACGCACGCTCGTTTCACAACTTTCGTAGCCTTCCGGGACTTCCGCAGGGCCGCGAAATTACAGGCACATAAGCAGCCGCTACATCTCCCGGTGGAGTGATGCTGACCTGCGTGCTCGCTGCACTCGCTGGTGGCGGGTCGCTCAGCGCCACATCTACGCTAGCATCCATCGGAGCTTGCGTCTCGACGTCGTCTACTTCTGTCAGATGACTTTCCTCGGCGACATACTCTTTAATTTGCTCAGCATAAACGGGTCCAATTAACTTCCCGTCCATATCCTCCAGCTCGTGCGTATTAGAACCGAGCCGAGCCGTAATTCTATACGGACCTGTGTATTTTGGGGCTAGCTTAGCGCTTAGCCCTTCCATAGCTGACGACAATATCTTGTTACATTTCCATGCTCGATCTCCAACATCGAATCCAGCTGGTCTGCGTCGTGCATTATAATAAGCGGCCTGCCTGTTGTGAGATACATCCGATCTCTGGCTCGCCTCAGCACGAAGATTGATTAGATCTTCAATCTTTCTCTGCTATTTTTCAAGAGCTTCAGCTTGCCCTCTATCCAGAGCAGCTAGCTCTTGTTCTCAACGAATCGTCGAAGGAGGCAGTGGTTGTCTTCCATACTTCATCAGAGCAGGACTGGCTCCTACTGAACTATGCACATCAGTGTTAAATGCAAACACAAGCTCTGGCAAATTATCGTCCTATGTTCGATGGCTCTCTTCGATAAATGCCATGAGCATCGTCTTCAGGGAATGATTAACTCGTTCCACTGGATTTACCTGCGGATGATATGATGGTACCGTAGTATGGTGCACACCTCTCTCTACGAGAAAGCTATCAATGGCGCAGTTCTTAAACTCCGTGCAATTATCTGAAAGGAAGACTTCAGGAGCTCCATATCTCAAAAAGATACACTCTTTGAGCTCTTTAAGGACTGATTTCGTATTGGCTTTGCGAATGGGGATCACCTGGACCCATCGCGTGAGTAAATCCTGAAAGACCAACATATACTTGAATCCTTTTACAGATTTGGGCAAAGGACCCATGATATCACCTGCAACCACTTGGCATGGTTTAGTGACGGTCCTTCGCCCCATTAGCCCTGCTGGAGCATGTTGTTCGACTTTGTACTGCTGACATACAGTGCATCTCCGAACATAGGCTTCCACTTCCTTGTACATGCCCGGCCAATAATATAAATTGGCTATCCGGTAATAAGTTTCGTCTCTTCCGAGATGACCCGCAGTTGGCTCGCCATGCCCTTCATGAAGCACTACTGTTCACTTCTCCTTAGGCACAACGAGCTTCCAGGCTTCGTCATCGCCGATCGTGCCCATCAGCGATTCTTTTGGTTGGTGAAGATATAGTTGCCCACCTACAACCTTATAACTCGGGTTATTGGCGGGATCTTCTTCAACCTTCTGTACTCAGTGGAGATACCACTCATCTTGAGTGTCACTCAAAGATATTTCCCCAATATCAGGTTCTGCGCTCTCGTACATGCGGGACAAAGCATCAGGTACGTTGTTGAGAGCGCCTTTACGATGCTCCACTGTATATTTATGGTCTTGCAGCTCCAAGGCCCATCGGGCTAATCTGCCCGTTGGATTGTGCAGGCTGCACAACAAACGCAAGCTGCTGTGATCAGTGACCTCCTTCAATTCATACCCTTCAATGTATGGTCTGAATTTTCTAATGGCCCATACCACAGCGAGACATTCTCTTTCTGTCACACTGTAGTTCCTTTCGGCCTGAGCCAGAGTTCGACTGGCGAACTCGAGCACCCTCTCTTCTCCATCTATCATCTGGAGAAGTACAGCGCCCAATCCAGTATCACTGGCATCAGTTTGAACTACAAACTGCGTAACAGCTTGTGGTCGCTGTAGCACGGGAGCAGTTGCAATCAAAGTTTTTATGCGGCCAAAAGCCAATTGCTACTTCTTCGCCTTCTTCGTAAACTGAGTGAGCGGCTCGGCGATCGTGGCAAAATTTTTCAAAAATTTCCGATACCACGATGCCATCCCTAGAAAACTCCTGGGCTGCTTCAGGTTTCTGGGAGCAGGGTATTCCATGATCGGCGCGATCTTGTCAGGATCGGGCCGAAATCCATCTCGGTTCACTATCACACCAAGATATTTTGCCTCTTCTTGGCAGAATACGGTTTTCCAACGGTTGATAGTGAGACCTGCATCGTCTATGCGTTTGATCACCTGCTCAAGCCTCCTTAGATGCTCATCAAACGTTTCTGTTACGATGATGATGTCATCCAAGTAGCTATACGCACATGGCTCGAGCTCCGATCCGATGACTTTATCTATCAGTCGTTGGAACGTTGCTTCATAAGCTGGGCATAACCCAAAAGGTATCCGGGTACATTGAAAGAGGCCCATACCAGGTACTGTAAACGCTGTTATGGGCTTCGATTCGGGCTTCAGTGGAATCTGATGATACGCACTACTCAAATCGAGCGTAGAGATACATCTGGCTGACTGCAGCTTGCGTGAAATCTGATCCATGACCGGTAGCGGATATGCATCTTTATTTGACACTGCATTGACCTTGCGAAAGTCGATGCACATCCTATATTTGCCGCTACTCTTTTTAACCATCACGACAAGGCTTGACCAACCGCTGTCAGACGGTTCGATTACTCCAGTCTGGAGTAATTCTTTCACCTGCCAATGCATTTTCTCCTCGATCTTTTTCGAGACAGGATAATACTTTTGTTTGATTGGCCGCGCGGTGTGTACCTCGATTTCATGCTCAGCAAGCGTAGTACATCTGAGGATACGTTACAGCGGCCTAATCATGCGATTCAGCAACTGTTCCAGTTGCTCTTGCTCAGCTGATCCTACGTCAGCGAGCCCAATGGCAGACACAGCTGTGACTCTGCTCTCGCTGAGTCCAGCTAGCTCGAGATCCACATACTTGTTCTCATCTTTGAAGAACAGCTGGTTCTTGCAAGGATCCAATACTGCCTTGAACAATCTTGTAAAGTTCACTCCGACGTAACAGTCTGCATCTAATTCTAGTAAGATAGCCACTGTCACGTACTTTTGGATCCCTGCGATCTCGAATGGTAGATTCACATAGCCTACAATGACGGAGTAATGACCGATTGCCATTCTCGCACCCCTGCCATAGTTTGGTCGAAGCTCTTGACCTCACGCACTGGCGATCTGTAATCCCACAGATCCCATTACCGTGCGTGCCGCTCCAGGATCGAATAATGCTCGAATCCTAAAGCCACCGATGTTGACTTGCAGCCGCCATGGGTCTTCGCTTTCGTCCGGATTCGAAAATGGTTCTGACGAACCCAACCCTCACGTTGTTCAGAAGTATTTATTACTCCTGAACAACTTCTGTCGACTTGTCTAGTCGACTTAGAGGTCTTTGGCGGGATCGTAGGAGACGTAGCGACCTTTACTGCGCGCTCCTCCTTCCGTTTCCCGACAGATGGCTTCGGAAATCTTAAGATCGGAGGAGGTACTAAAAATGTAGGCTTTTCCGCCAACATGCTTAAAACCAAGTTTCTTGGCAATTGTTTTTAACTTTAAAAAGTTTTTATATTTGGTTTGTTCCAAGAATTCGTTTACGAAAATCGTGGCAACAGGCAAGGTAGCTGCCTCACTGAGATGACTTAAATTAAGGTCTTTGGTGTTCAGTGCAGTAAACTCAGTTTTTGCTTTCATTAAGTCAGCGATGAGTCCACCACTGGAAAGCTGAACCAACAGAGAAGTTGTACCCCCCGAACCGCCACCGTTTTTGGATGGGTTGAGAAGTGTGACTGTTAGTATGTTTTCTTTGATAAATGTAGGGTGAACAGTGCAGAGCACCGCAAAAGCATAATCATCGAGCGCAATATTAGATGCAGAGCAGTCAACCGCACTCGAGATTACGAGAGCCGCGCACTCCGCACCGCCATCACCAGAAATTTTTGTGTATTTGGTATTTGTGTGTGCCTGAATGTCACTAACAGAATTTTTCTGCGCGTTAATAATATTGTTGTTGTCAGGTATTAGTGGGTCATGTGTTGTTAAATCGGAGACGGTTTGCACCACGGCCGCCACCCCAGTGGTAATACTATCAAAGTTGTTATATTTTTTTTGTTATATTGACCGCGTCAAATTCATCATTAAGTTTTATATCAAGCGTATTTAATTTATTCAAAATTTTTGAATCAAGAACATTCAATTTATTTTCAACGATTAATTTTAAATTTTCCTCAATAATTTCAATTTTTTTCTTCAAATTAGCACCAGCATCGAGTTCTGGTTTTGTACAATCTAACCTGTACAGTACTAACCTGTTGGATTTTACTCTCAATAGCCAGTAAAAAATTAAGAGGTTCAAGAGATCAAGTCTATCCAATAGTGCTGCGAATGTGTTGGACTGAGATGGTTTCGAAGTAGCTAATGATTTTTTACCAGCTATACCACTGCGAGGTTCAACCGCGGTACCACTCGCAAGGCTTGTCCTCGAGCGATCGCTGTTACACACAGTACTGTCTATACGGCGAGATATAAGGCTACAGCTATTATTTACATCTGTGAGATTCGGTGTACTAAATTTTAAAGGATTTGAAGAAAGCGCCGTTTTATCACTATTATTATTAAAAATAATGTCATTACTTAAAGTATTTGAACTAGCACTATCTTTATTATCTTTCGTTTTGTTTTTAATTTTATTTAGACTAGCAGTACCGCAAGATTCACAGTCATATTTTAAACTTTTATTGGCGGTTTTAGCCTCAGCCACTGTCCATTTATGGCAGTCGGAATGATATAACTTCTTGCAATTGTTACATTTAATTAGTGTCGAATTTTTTTTATCTGTTTTTTACATTTTAAGCAGGAGGTTCTCTCAGTCATATTTAAAATAAATTTTAATGTAGTGCGCTCAATAATTCAGCAAATACAAATTAATATAAATAGTAATACTATAATAATAATAGCAATGATAATGATAAAAACAATAGTAATAATAAAGCAAAATAATAATAATGTTGTATGTCGAAAAGCTGTCAGGAAGTAAACGCGAGAGTAGGCAGAGAAACGCTCGGCCCACAGTAGAGCGCTCCGCTCAGCCTAAGCAATCTCAATCTGTCGCTTCAATCCCGCGAAGGAGAGTTAAAAGCTGCGCGTGCAGACTAGGCGACCACTCGCAGTACGCGGCAGCACGCTGACGTTCCACAGGCAAGCTTAATTCGGGCCTAAGCAAGTTGAATTTGATGTCGCTTATCACCTCGGAATTTTTACTCGTAATGCCGGAATTAAGCCTGTTTTTGCAAGATGATTGTAGCTTGAAGTCTTACTTGCTACGTGAGAATCATGAAGCGTGCGGCTAGGAGAAGCTGACAGTGAGTCTCCGTCTCACTCTTTCTATCTCTCTCTCTCTCTCTCTCTCTCTCTCTCTCTCTCCCGTCTGCTAATAGTAAGGTGGTGGCCGTCCTCAGCAAGAAGCAGTTGTAACGGATACGGCAGACAGAAAACGGTCTCCCCGGCTCAAATAATAAAGAGCCACGCCGTGATGCTCGAAAATGCGTGAGCCAGCAGGAAGCCGAACTGCCTGTAAAAATTTTTACTCGCAACGAAGTCAGAAAAAGCTAAATAAAACGCCTTTTATCAGAGCGCGATGTAAAAGCTTCCTGCGCTATACTTACCAGAGAGATGGAGAGAGAGAGAGAGAGCACTATGGCTAGAGTATAGGCGCGATACAAGGCATATGAGTGAGAGAGCGCACCATGTTAATTTCGTAGGCGCAAGAGAGAGAGGACAAAGCATGGTGCATAGGGAAGCGTGTAGGAGCGAGCGATAGAGAGAGAGAGAGAGAGAGAGAGAGAGAGAGAGCGCTGTGCTAAGCTTAGGCGAGCAAGGAAGAAAACTTAAGCAAGCACGCCTAAACTATCAGCAGTAAGCAGATTGCCGGTAGAGGGAGAGAGAAAGAAGAGGGAAAGACAGCGCACGCGTAACCAGATCCCTTGCTTGAGCCACGCTGACAAGTTAATAGTCACTAGCGGCCAGGGCAGATGGGGGCGCTAGCATCAATCAATAGCCAATCACGGAATAGAATAGAATAGAATAGAATAGAATAGAATAGAATAGAATAGAATAGAATAGTTTATTAACGACTAGGGACTCATGGTCCAATATAGTCGGGCAAAACATACATTACATTATATGTATAAAAAAGCGCAAGTATTACCGGGAAGCGATCCGGTTTACAATAGTGAAAGAGAAAATATCATTAAAATAAAGCAAGTAATAAAATAAAATAAAATAAGAATAAAATAAACTAAAAAATAAAATAAAAAATATGTACAAAAACGGAAGGGCTATTGATGATTTCGAATTTGGCGCCGGATGAGATAGCAGTGGTAGCCTTGACCCCTAGTGGCTTATCTAGCTAATTGAGATAAGAGAAGGAGATCAAGGCCCTGTAATTGGATCAGATCGATACTATTCTAGCGAGACGAAGGGTCTTCTTCGCCTCGAAGGTCTTCTTCTTCCGGTTTCTTCTCTCGTGGATAGTATCTACTAGAATAGTATCGACCAATGATCGATGGCCACGAGAGAAGAAACCGGAAGAAGAAGACCTTCGAGGCGAAGAAGACCCTTCGTCTCGCCCCATTTCGCCGACAGCAGCCTTAGCAGCCAGAGGCAATTTCGTACGACGACGTGGAGACGACGACGCCATGCCATTTTTGATTCCCTTGGGTTTTTCCTGTGTGTTGTAAGGTTCGAAGGAAATACGGACGGAGAGGACTGAGGAGATCAATCCCCAAAGTAAGTGGGTTATTTCGGCCTGTGCGCGAACACTAGTTCAGTAGGGCCGCACCGTCATTTCTCTCTCTCGCCTGTTTGGCGTTCCTTTAAACCGCCATCATCGCAGACCATCGGGCGCGTTCCTCACCAGGCCCGCAGAGAAGGAGCGGTGGTCGGCAGAGAAGGAGGTCGAGAAGACCGCGGTTTATTTAAATAAAGACAGTAATTTTCGGTCTTATAAATTAGAGTTCTGTGCGTTAATTAACCCGTGGCGACGTTCCTTTCCCCCTCGCATGCCGTCATTGCGTCGTCCGTGCGTGTTTGTCTGATTATCGTCGATTACGGTTGGAACAGCGAGAGTACCGAGCGGAGTATCGTGGGTTTCGCCGAAAGTCCGTCCGTGTTTATTGGCGAATCTCCTCCGAGATCAAGAAGTCTAAGGAGCCGGGAAAAGGGGATTGCCAAGCGCCCTTATAGTACAAATCGGCAATCCCAAAGGGTAAGTGAGGTCATTTGTGCGAATCTCGTGAGGACGAGATTCCCGTCACAAATTTTTAACTCAAAAATTTTCCGGAAATTAGCAACAAAACCACTCAAAAAAAATTTTCAAACTGTTTTACTGACAGCTCTACAGATATTTAATTTGCAAGGGATGGATTATTATTCTATAATCCACCCTCTCTTCCATCCGGTCCCCTCACTTGGACGAATGCACTGCTGTAGGGTTTGCGCTCTCTCTCGCTCTCACATACAATATACGGCTAACACGTGCCGGGGCTTTTACAGTCCTCCCGGCCGATGTAAACAAAGTCGCGCTGACTTCGAATACATGTTACGCGTGCCTTCTCAATTATATCGATGCTCGGAATTTTGCATTTGAAATATTATTTCGATATAATATTTCTTACTACCACGATTTTCCGACCACACTTTTTTTCCGAACTATTTAATTACGCGCCTATTTTCCCGTAGGCGAACACGTTCAAGGCGCCAGTTGTAACGGGGCTGTTTTTACTGTGTGCAGTACCGGTGTATTGCACACTCCTACCTTTCCTAAGCATTGTAGCGGGAAAATCTTCACGTGATTTTCCCCAGTGATCAGGTGAAACAGCTCTCGTACGAATGCGAGACTCTCTTGCAGAGTTTCGCTTTCCGTTGATCGGACTTACGATCGTGAGTGCCATGTTACGCTCACGATGCCAGCTACTCAGTTTATGCACAGTGGAAACGGTTTTCAAAGATAATTAATTTTTGAACAAATGAAATACCGAAGACAATAATTTTGATCGATAAAAACTTTTTCGAGTCATAAGTGGTATATTTCATAGAGGAAACACAATTAATTCTGGACACTACACAAATATGCTACGCCAAAATAACCAATGGTTTAGAACAAGTGATTCGTTCATTACAAAAAAATCATGGCAAGAGGTGCTAAAGATGCTTATATATTATTTTTAGAACTAATATAAAATCAGCGGTAGTTTCATTGAAATAACAAAAAAATTTATATATGTTACATTTTTTTCATAATTTACCTATTAATTGAATGAATTATAAACTTACGTGTTTGATTATGCAGTATTAGCAGTCTCTAAGAAAGTAGTGAAATCTCTAAAAAATTAAATTTAAAAAGGTAAAATCTTGGCAAGTATGATTTGTTATCCCTCAACACAATTTCATATTTATTCTACTAAATGGCTGTAAAATAAAAAACTTTTCAGATTGAGAAATTACAAAACATTTTATTAATTAATTAGATATATAAAATGAATCCAATCGTACTATCAAATAAAATGAAACAGTCGCTGTATCTATAATTAGACCATTCTTAATTTGTTAATTTTTTAAATAATGTAATAATTTAGTTCTCTTAATTATAACATTTTGTGTTTACAATTTTAACTTTTTTCTAATAAAATTTTCACACTACTTTTAATTGGTAATATTC
>UELU01137906.1:13398-39271 GCA_900490025.1 Megastigmus dorsalis | reverse complement strand
TTGGCGTTTTGGGGATACTCCTGAGAGACTTGAATTATCTTTGTAGTAAAATATATAGTAATTATAAAGTTGATATTATACTCCTTATAACATTTGATTAAAAACAAACTTACTTGAATTTGTTTCAATTAATTTCCTTTTGTTTAAACTACTACTTGCTGCATCCAGTTCATTATTCACACAATTCTTATTATTATTGCTTTCATCATATGGTTGTCGTTGTTTATCTACTAATTTAATACATTAGACAAAGTTAGCAATTAAATTAAAAATTATTTTTGTCAATATTATATTTCTCATTTTTTGTAAGCGGAAGTTTAGTTTGACTGCACGGAGAATACTTATCATATCAATTTAATATGTAGCATTATATTATGTGCAGTAACATATAGAATTGCATATTACAAAACTGTTACGATTAAAGTTTTGTATACTAAAGTAGCAATAATTAAAATTTCTCATTATTTTAGATATATACATTACCGGATTTGATGATTAATTGCTGTAAAATGGATTTATCATCAATAAAGTCGTTTTGATTTGCAGAATTAAATGTAATATTTTGGCCATGTTTAATATTTTCATTATTAATTCTTCCATCTGGAGTCCCATTGACATTGAAAGTATTAATCGCGTTTTGATCTGTAATTATGTTGGTGCAATTTAAATAAAAATAGCACGTAAAAATTAGATACACATATACCAAAACCAATACGGAAATCTGACGTTAAAATTTTCTCGGTGATATCTTCTGAAGAGCAAAAGATATCGTCAATTATAATTGTGAAATATAAGTACTCACTGAATTTCTCATTACATACCATCTTTTATTGAAATGCTATTATTTCTACTATTAAATAAATCTTCGCCGAAAATGTTGGGTTTAACTCCATCTGCAATGTCAGCATATAATATAATACACTAAATAAATAATTGCGCGACTATATAATTGCAATATTTTATTATGAATTTACTAACCAAAGTCGCAAGCAGTATTTAATTCTAGTTTAATCTGGCATCCTTCGTTAATATAGATATTATTTCATGTAAAATATGTAAAAAGAAAAAATAACTTTCAATTTCATGTTGAGCTTTTATTTTTAAATTTATATAAATTTATATAAATATAGAAACCTGGGCCATTGGATAGATTTGGTTCTTGTTTAATTTCAATTGATTCCATCGTATAAAAATCATTAGCTGCAATATTTTTAAATTAATTTGGTAGAAAATCAGACTATTGTTACAGATTTGTCATTATTCACTTTACCGTTTAGTTCTTGTTTAATTTTAATCGACTCCATCGTATAGAAATCATTAGCTGCAACATTTACAATTAATTTCATGGAAAATTATGCGCTTGCTACAGAATTCTTTTTCATTATTCACTTTACCTGTTAAAGAATGTTCCATATTTACACTTTCAATTCAGAGTATTCAAAATTGTTGCAATTAAAATAAATATAACGAGTATAGTCAATGCGTTGATACCGATGTTCAAGCAAATCCCATAACAGTATTAATAACTAGGCGAATTAAAATCTTCTACACTGCTTGAAATCCGTTTAGCTAACGTGTATTTACAAGTAAACATTTCAGTCGATAATGAATTTGCGAAATTTACGTATCTAAATAGTGGGTATTTCTGAGAAGCGATCAGCCAGTAAAGTATTATGTACCAGCTACAATTCGTGATCATAATTTGAAATCGTTATACAATCTTAACAAATCATTGTAAATGATGATTTAGGTACTATAAAAGATAAAATTTTTTTTTTAAGTTTAATAATGATTTTTCGAAAAATGCAACGTACACCAATACACGATCTTTTTGAGATTATCAATAGACGAAAGCTAAAGCACACACACTCACAGACATACAGGAAAAAATGACAATTATGAGACAATGATGCTAAAAAATGTTATTAAACATTTTTGGAATTTTTTTTACCGATACAAATATTTTACACGGAGAGAGAAAGAAGAAACAGCACAGAGATAATAGGCTTCTAGATAATAAGGTTTATTTTGCTTTTAATCAAAACTCTAAAGGCATCGGACCGTTTACGCGCTCATCCAAGGAAGCCGTGTTCATCCAAACCCTGCTCTGCAGCACCAAACTTACTCAGAACATCGACCTCCTGAGTCTTCTCCAATGGAAGGCCCACCCGGAAAAGATTTCCGAGGCACTCGGTCGAGTGCTCCGCTTGGACGGCGAGGAACTGGTCAAGTTCTTGCAGGACATCCTCGACGCCCTCTTCGCCATGTTTCACACCGAGGACGGAAACTCCACTGCACATTCTGGACTCGTCTTCCAGGTAAAATAGAAGAAACTTTCTTATAAACATGCGGCATAGATCGATCAACACGTGACAATATCACTATTGGCACATTGGCAGGTTCTCGTCTCGATATTCATATTGCTGGACGACTCCAAGTTCGAGCACTTCAAGCCGGTGATAAACGCCTACATCTCGGGCCACTTCGCCGCTGCTCTGGTCTACAAGGGCCTGATAAGCAGCGTCCAGCACTGCACCGAGTGGGTCACCGTGCCCGAGAAACAAGAGTTCATCATGAAGTGCTTCAGATCGCTCGAGTACATATTCAAGTTCATAATACAGAGCAGATTGCTTTACGCGAGGGCGACTGCGGGACAGTACGAGGACAGTTTCCGCAAGGACATATACTGCGTGTTCGCCGCCCTCAACAAGATGATGACGCTGCCTTACGAGATGGTGCTGTCGCTGCAGGTCGCCCTACTCATATCCATACCCGCGGTTTTCGAGCAGCTCGTCGATGTGCTCTCGATCATCGAGGTCACTACCCTCACCTGTTCGATGCTCGACTCCGTACCCAGAGACTCTGCACCACAGGTATAAGGACGTCAATTTTCATTCGGTTCACGTTTTCGGGACGTATAATACACATAAGTTACGGTACTTTTGTTTCGCTGCAGTTGATACAAGCTAAGCTGGAGGCACTGAAGAGTCTCGTGACCTCCGAGCTCTTCAAGGACGACGAGAGCAGAAACATGCTGCTGGCTACGATGTGTCGCCATCTGAGAATCCATCTGGCCAGGCGAGAAGAGCTGCGCACCTGCACTGACATACTCGGGGAGATATTGAGCTTCATGTACAAGAGGGGCAGGGATGGCAAAGTCAACAATTGCGTACACCACGACGTCGAGACGCTCTGCCTGACCATTCTCGACGTCCTCATACAGACGATCTTGATTATCATCAATGCCGGTGGCTCGGTGCTCAATTGCCTTGTCGCCTGTTTGATGGGGTTATTACAACTGCTGGACGAGTATCATTACGCGAGGCTCTGGGAGGAATTGACCCTCGGTGGTGAGAGGAAGCCCCTCAAAGACTTTCTACTGAGGGTATTCCTCGTGCTCCGTGAACTCGTCAGACAGGAGATCTTCCCACCCGATTGGCTCGTCATTAGGATGCAGGCGAACAATATCATTCTCAAGTCGCTGCAGGAGCTCGCTCAGCCTCTCGCTTTCAGGTTTGTCGACTCAACGAATAATCCTCAACCAACGAAAATCTATTTACCAATGAAAGAGTCGTGCCGATATTGTAGCGATAATACATGAAAATCTTCAGATTTCTGCACGGAAGCTTCGACTCGCAACTCTGGTCGACCTACTTCAATCTGGCGGTCGCCTATTTGACGCAGCCCTCGCTTCAGCTCGAGCAGTTCTCCGAGGTCAAGAGGGAGAAGATCATGGAGAAGTACGGCGACATGCGCGTACTCATGGGTTTTCAAATACTCTCGATGTGGTCGCATCTCGGTGAGCGCAAACTGGAATTCATACCGGGTATGGTTGGACCATTCCTCGAGGTGACCCTCGTCCCGGAGAGCGAATTGCGCAAAGCCACGCTGCACATATTTTTCGATATGATGGAGTGCGAGCAGCGATCGCGCGGCAGCTTCAAATCAGTTGAGTCGGAATTGATAGACAAATTAGATATACTCATTAGCGAGAACAAAGGCGACGATGAGTACAGGCAGCTTTTTAATACGATGTAAGTTTTATCTGCACGCTTCTCGTATTTACTTATACATTTTTATTCTGCGACAGACGTAAAGTCTTTCGAGTGCGTAACATCTTCTCATACGAATGTATTCGATTTCTTTTTTCACTTTAGGGAGCATCTAAGTGCGGTGTAAGTTTTTAACAATTTCTCAGATACGTGAATTGCACCTTTCTGTTGATGATTTTTTTAGTTGATGATATATTGTTTACGAGCAATTAAAGCACTGGTTATTTTTAAATTGTTCGTTGATCATTCGTTGTTACTGTTTAGTTTGTAATTTATTTTTGTTTACCAATTTAATTACGAGCTTTGTATACACCTGTACTTTCCTTGTTTATAAAAGCATTTATTATTTCTATATGAAGTGCACATGTCAAGCTAAATATCTATTGGTTTTAAAAAATAGATTTACCGGGCTTCTATTTTATTTATTACATATTTATTTAGAATTCTAGATATTTGGTGAAATGAATTAAAGATGTTATTTTTAAGTAATTGTTCTGGCTGAAGTAATTGCAATTACAAATGTTCGAATGTCAGAAATATCACAACAAGTAGAAAATTAAATAAAGTCTTTCATTAAAAAGTTCTGTTTGCATGAATTCACGTATTATTTTCTACCATATTTACTTTTTGTAGATATTTATTTTCAGTAATTTATTCATTTGCTAGTCACATTTATAAAGTGTAAAATATTAAATATTAATGCAGTTGTCTATTTGAAAATATAGATGTTTAAGTAGTTATTATGTCATTGTTGTTCATTTTATTACACGACTACATCGTCTCTATTGAAAAGCACGTCTACAACAGTTTAAACTCCATTTTACAGGTTGTTGGATCGTGTACAATCGGAGGATCCAACGTGGAAGGATAGTGGCACGGCTTTCATAACATCGGTCACGCGTCTGCTGGAAAGATTATTGGATTACCGGAGCGTCATACAAGGCGACGAGAATCGTGACAAGCGCATGTCGTGCACCGTCAACCTATTGGTAACGAATCCCTATCGACATATCACTTGCCACGTGTTCACCAATGCGGATATACGCGTTGTAGGAAATAAACACACCTGTTAGCGTCTATACGCGATACTTTGCTAATCGCATTATTTCGAAGACCGCTAATTATTTTAAGCTTTGTGCAGTGGAGCTGAAGATTTCAATAGTCGAGTGATTTCGTAGTTCTCAATGGAGGCTCTTTGCGCGCGTATCGCTAAGAAATCACGCGTAATTGGCAATAAAACGCAGAAGCAGAAGGAGAGGGATAATAATAGCCCCTCCGAATGCTTTGACAAAGATTTTGGCATTATCTTACTTTACGTGCACAATTATTACAAACATCAAGTCTTTTACAATGGAATTAAACAAGATGTAAAGTATATTCAACTTTCTTTACGAAAGACTTTGCAATCCGTATAAGATCCACATTCTGTCAATCTTAAAAATCGTACTTGTACACTCTCTACTTGCATAATTGAGAATACTAAAAGCCATACCATCCCTTCCAGAATTTCTACAAGAACGAGTTCAATCGCAAGGAGATGTACCTGCGCTATATCTACAAGCTGCACGACCTGCACCTCGCAGCGGAGAATTACTCGGAGGCAGGCTTCACGATGAAGCTGTACGCCGATCAGTTGGGCTGGAGCTCGACCATCCTCTCGGCAGATCACAATCATCCGCAACAGCTCGAGTGGCAGCGCAAGGAGCTGCTCTATCACAAGATCATCCACTATTTCGATAGGGGCAAGTGCTGGGAGAAGGGCATACCGTTGTGCAAGGAGCTCGCGGTTCTGTACGAGACCAGGCTCTACGATTATGCGAAACTTAGCGAGATACTCAAGGTCCAGGCGAGATTCCTCGACAACATACTGACCCAGCTGCGGCCCGAGCCCGAGTACTTTAGGGTCGGATTTTATGGCCTCAGCTTTCCGCTCTTTGTCAGGGTGAGGATTGGAGGATTGATTTGTTTGCCGAACAATCGCGTTTAGTCATAAAATTTTTCATTGGCTATTTTTCGATTTCAATTATTATATTTATATAGATCAAAAGCATTTGTTATTGTACGGACTAATGTATAAAATGTATTTCCTGTGTTTAGAACAAACTTTTCATTTATCGAGGCTTAGAGTACGAAAGAATTGGAGCGTTCACGCAGCGATTGCAGACAGAATTTCCGAGTGCCCAGATTTTGATGAAAAATTCACCGCCCGATGAAACCATTCTTTCTTCCGAGGGACAATGTACGTTCGCCTTCACTGCATATATGCAAACAACAGCCGTAAAATGTTATTAACATGATATTATTCTTATTTCGGTGCAGATATTCAGATCTGCAACGTGAAGCCGATCCCGGAAGAGGGCAGTCTCGGATGCAGCCAGTTCGAAGTGCCGGAGCGCGTGGTCGCCTTCTATCTCGTGAACGACGTGCGTCGTTTCGTGTTCGACCGTCCGCTTCATCGAGGCCAGGTAGATCGCGAGAACGAGTTCAAGTCACTTTGGATCGAGCGCACGACCCTGACAACGGAGTCCAGACTTCCTGGTATTCTCAGATGGTTCGAGGTCGTTGAAAAGAGATCGGAACTCCTCGCCCCGGTGCAGTACGCCTGCGAGACCATGCAGAGCGTTGAACGCGAACTTAGGAGATTGGTTGCTCAGGTAAAGAATAGCTAATTAGTTTCAATTAGAACTTGCAGTGCTCAAAAACATCCGTTCCTCTTTGTAATTTGTCTTCTAACGCAATCTTTTAACGCAGTATACGGCCGAGCCACATCGTAACATCAATCCATTCAGTATGCGGCTACAAGGCATCATAGACGCCAACGTGATGGGCGGCATCACCAAGTACCAGGAGGCCTTCCTCACCGCCGACTTCGCCCGACAGAATCCCGAGATGGTGCCGCACGTCAACAGGCTAAAGAATCTCATTCTCGACCAGATGAGCGTCCTCGAGGCTGGGTTGTTGCTGCATGGGCAGCTGGCGCCCTCGGGTGTACAGCCCCTGCACAAGAGATTGATCGAGAGGTTCACCCAGCTCAAGCAGAGTCTCGGGCCACTGACTAGACAGCGCTTGGTTCACCAAGACAGTATTATCAAGTACGTTTGATTTGCGGGAGCTGTTCCCGTATCGCGAAAGAAGGAACAATTGTAATTGATTAACTTGCCGAATGCACACAGTTCGCCGCTTCCACCGCTGCCAGTGGCGAACGACAAGCAGCGCCCGGCCACACTGGAATCGTCGATGGGCATGCGAATGTCGCGTGCCGACAGCGACGGCCAACTCGAGGACGAGGGTTTCTACAGCAAGGTGGACGGCTGCAGCAACGGTGCACCACCACCGATACCCCAGCGCGAGGTGCGACCGCGCTCCGTGGGCTACGGCACCACGCCACCGCGACCGACCCATCAGCGCTCGCTCAGCAAGCCACTGAGCCCGAAGCTACCGCTGAGGAATTCTCTGTCGACGCCGACGGACGCTGCTGCCGAGCAGGCGAGCATGAGAAGCTCCTGGAGCGAGCCTGGATCGGAACCTGCGCCACCCCTGCCCCCTAGAGGTTGCAGTAAGTCTTTCGGTGTAGCCGCTTGTTCTGGATTTTTTCGGGGATGTGAGACTTTGACTGTTGTTGTGTGTACTTATTTGGGGATTTGAGAAATGCGTCATGTATATATTGAACTTTTGTTGCACTGTAGATCTGGATCTTTGGCGCGAGGCAAAATATTTTATTGCCTTTGTGAATCAAAGATTGTGTGAGTAATTAGCTTATCATGAGCTGCAATATGCCAAAGTGTAATGATCAGGAAATTTCATGCAGTTTGGTATATTTTGACTTATTTATATCACAAAGATTATCTATTCTTTTTTGGTCTATTTAGAGAGTTGTGTGGGAATAATATTTGTAAATAAGTTTCACATCCCATTGAGGATGTATCTTGTAATTATGTATCGATGACTGAAAGATTCGTGAGCACGTATATTATAAGTGTATTTTATAATGTACTTTTGCAAGTCATAAAAATTTGTAAGCTTAGAAACAACGAATATTATAATTAAAATCAAACATGGATTTTATACTCTATCAAGATACATCTAAATTTGATTGTGATGGAAGCTGTATTGCTTTTTTTTCTGTTCAACTAATTGATGTAAAATTAATACTTAAAAATAAATCAATTTATTTTGTAAATTAAAAAGTAGTGTCAAAATTGAAGTGACTTAAATGTGAGCTTCATGTTTAATTAGTCTAATTACCAAAGAAATAAGTTACAACATTTAAAATTTTTTTCATTTTTATATTATTTTCATTCCCAATATCACAATCAAATAAAAATCCATACGATAGGTCTATTCTGATTGCAAGCTTTTACACCAAAATTAATTAATTATAAAATTAGAAACATTA
Source organism: Megastigmus dorsalis (assembly GCA_900490025.1). Taxonomy (NCBI): domain Eukaryota; kingdom Metazoa; phylum Arthropoda; class Insecta; order Hymenoptera; family Megastigmidae; genus Megastigmus; species Megastigmus dorsalis. The sequence goes on along the minus strand of UELU01137906.1, from coordinate 30,823 downwards.
TGTATAATACGTTCCTCCGATTGCCATTGCAGCACCAGATAAGAGAGATATGAACTCGAGTCTCATAGCACCGCCGGCACCGCCAAAGCGACTCTCGCACAAACGCAACACAGAGTGGAGTACAGAGGACGATCAGCGAAATTCCTGCGACTCGCACGATTTGCGAGACAGCGGCATATCCACCCTCTCGAGCCTCTCGGACTTCCAGTCACATCTATCGAATCTCAACAATCTCAGTTACGAGGACTTCGAGCCACGGTCTAGATGCAACGACATTATGAACATCTCGCCACCGTCTGTTATCAGTGCTATGAACGTCTCCTCGGTCAGCTTTTCCAACGTCACTTTCCAAAACTCACACATACTTCTTAGTCAAGAGGTAACATATCTTGTAAACATTGTTTTAATTTTCAGCGTCTTATTTGTTGAGCATAAAGTATATGTCAATTGTAACGTAACGATTTCTTTACAGGCCAGTCCACCTCCGATACCTCCGAAAGCCCATCAAGACACTCCATCGGCGCCGTCGACGCTGGAACGCGCGTCTAATCGAGTTCATAGCTCCTCGTCTACTGGTCACGCCGATAACTACTCGGTGCCGAAGCTACAAACTCTTTCCGTTGCCGCGGACACAGAGAGCAGCGTTTAAAGAGCAATGATTCATTATATCCTAGTCCATACAACGTAATTTTATTTAGTCGTGAAGCATCTGAAGGAAATATATTCCCATGAGAATGAAATTTGGAAAAACTGTCGTAATTTGACGATGTTCAATACTCTAAAACTATTGAGAAAAATATTGTCGGTTTTCATTTTGAAAATAATAATTTAATAACTGGCGGATACTTTTATGTGTATCAAGAAAAGCTAATTTATGAGTAAAACATTGAGCTTTTGCAGTTTTTTCATATTTCAAACGAAATTGCAAAAGAGAATCCTTTGCTACTTGAATGAATCCGATTCGACAGCTATATTTTTGAAGTGACAGGTGTATTCGTGACTTAGAGAGAGGAGAGAATGTTCATTCCGTGTAGTGTCTTTTAGTAGTGCAGCTTTGTAATAAAAATGCAAAAAATGACTCCCACTGTCGAGTCGAATTCCACAGATAGCGGAGAAATTTATGTCGAATTTAGGCAGCTGGAGTATTCGTTAGTAGATAAGGAGACGTATAAAGATCTAAATGAGATTTTTTTTTAAGAGACGGGTTTACATCTGCTGTAACATAATGTGAGGCTATTTTGCTTCTATCTAGTCACTTTTAAAAAGAAAAATCATTCGAATATTGCAGAATTCGCGGGCGGAAAGGTCACCTGAAAAATCGACTGAACTATTCTGTATAAAATGAATTACATTTTCCTATATGCAGAAAGCAATGTACAGCTTAACAGGCTCATCTTTTATTATTTTTTTTCGTAAAACTTGTATGGTTTTGCTTATCTAAAAGATAATTTTAATTTGAAACTTTGTAGCATAAACAATTGAACCAAAAATAATTTATAAAAATATATAACTTGTATAGCGAATAGTGTAGATAAAATATTATTGATTTTTCGTTACCGAGTGGGTAAAACTGGAACTATTTTAATTTTTACAAGTTCTCATAGAAATTGTAACATTATAATTCTTCTTCGGCTAGTAAATGTCTATGTTTATATTACATTTGTTATGTGCACAAATATTTCTTTTAATTTACTATATATAAACTAAACTGATTAGAAATAGATATAAACTATATTGATTAAAAAATAAAATGTTAAGGAATTGACTTATCTATGTAATTGGTTAATTAATTATTTTCAAAGCTCTCTGATAATCAATATTTATTTCTGAATTTTTTCAAGCGAATTAATCATTTTGAGAATGATATACGCATAAGTATAGCACTTATTTTATACGATCGAATATTTGTGACAGTGCATTGATACTATCATACTTTTAGCATAAAATGAATGTTGTTTTACAAAACAAATTTTAAGTGAACTCTAATCGTAATTAGTTAATAATTTTATACTCTTCAAAATGTACTCAAAGCTATTAAATTCTCATACATTGATAAGAGAAGACGAAATTAAATTGTCGATTGATTTTATTTTTAAGGATGATTAGATTGCTTCTCATTTGCCTCATCTTTCATTTAAAAAATTTTGCTCCGTTTGAACGCTGGACGTTCCATCTTATGTAGGTAGTGAGTAGATGAAGCGGAAATATCATCATTTTTTAGCTACTGGCGTTGAAACGGATATAAGTATAAATTAAGTTTATTTCGCTGAGAATGCTTCTCCGAGTATTAATCCGATTGTATTTTGTAATTTATTTATATTTTCCAATAAGAATAAATGTAATTTTTCTTAACCATACGCTTGTTTAACGCAAAGGCTATACTTTTTGCGGCATTGCAATTATTTAATTGATATAATCGTAAGATATTATTGATATGTACAGAAGAAAAGGAAAAAGACAACGATGCAATTAGGGTATATAAATTATTTATATTTCGTCAAATTTCTCCATATAAATATATACAAAAGATTCGAGTATTAAAGTAAAGTACAATATTGTAGTACGCTTTTTATACTTAATTTACGTTCTTCTTGGCATGTAAACAATGCAACTTAGACTTAAAAATCTAAATAAAGACAGATAAAGAAAACATTGGAATGTATACATTGCACAAATACTGAGCATTAAGAAAGTACATAAATTACAAGAAATGACAATTTTTCGTTCGTAGATAGATGATCGGTGAAAAATGAGAGTGAAGAGATCATATTCTACAGGTTCGAAGTCTAAGAGATTCGATGCAATATCGAATTGACTGAGACATTAAGTCCTGCATTTTTTCTTAAATTAACAAACATTATACAATCATTCGTTTTCAAAGTGTTCAAACGACATAAGCACATTATGAACAGGCACTCACACATACTTGCAATTCATTATATGGCTACGTCATTTTTTTAAGTACGGTCATGGCCAGCCCTTAAAATACTATTTTTGTTTTATGCTTACTATTTTAATTCATTGCGTGTAAAATGGCTAAGCCTAAAATATTTTACTCTGTAAGTTTGTACGACATTTTGTTGCTTTGTTTCCTCTTGTTTATTTGTTTTGTAGACAAGATTGTCATACGGACGTTTCAGCATTGCTAATATCCTTCCTGAAATCAAAATTTTTTATACATTAGCACATCGATTGAAGGGTCCTTTCAAAAAAATATAACTGTATTCATAATCATCGAAAAAATATTTTCAAAATGTGAATACCAAAGTATAATGCTGTTGATTTTTATATCTAAACTCAGAATTTGTGATTTTCAAAAGATTTTGTCGAATTTGTAAGCCTTCTTTTATATTGCAATAAAAAAGTAGTACTTTAATTTCTTTATTATTGATTACAGACCGTTAAACTTTATTAATATTAAAATTCCAAGTATAAGCAAATTTAGTAAAAATTTATTTCGTTAGTAAAGCTTACCTCCTCGCTGATAGACGTTTTGTAATCCAACCCAAGTAGTATGAAAAAGATAAAATTAGTGATGAATACACCAGCACCAGATTAATTATAGAAATAAGGTATCGACATTTAAACTAAATTGAAAGGTTACATAAGATTGTTATACTTCAAAATTTAAAATTTTCAAATGTGGAGTGTTAAAAATATTATATTTGTAAGTTAATTTATTTTCTATGCATGCAATTTACTTTTTTTTTAATAAAATTATCGCGAGACTAAAGTATTAAACTGTAGTAATTTGATAAAATCGACCGACAAACAATTATTCATCGAAAACGATGCTTATTCAATCCCTATCATATATTAGTAAGAAGAATACCATTATAATTCAAGGCTCGTAAAGCATTAATCTTCGCGTTCTTACGTAGTTCACGTCCGCACCGCTTACCAAAGCATTATAACAAGCCGTCCGTATATACACTTAGCAAGATCATAAAAGTCTTGGCATAATCGCTACTCACTCAGTCTCGGCTATGGTGTGCTCGTACTGCAGCTGTTGCTGCTGTAACTGTAGCTGCCTAAGCGCCGCCAGCTCGTTGCTGTGCTGCTGCAGATCGTGGCTAAGCGAGCCCGACAACGTCCTACTGCTAATCGGCATTATGTAGTCCGTCGTGTCCTCCAGCATCGTCGGTGTGATCTTGCCGCGTTTCAGACTTCCGTATCTCTCCAGGCCACTGTTCAGATTGTCGTGGTACGAGCCGTGCAAACTGCTGCCCCGCTTCAGACTTCCGTACCTGCTGTAAGGAAACATTTTCATTGGTCATTCTGTTATTATAATTAGCTGCAGTTTTTCAGATTCTAAATCTTCCTTTTTCCACAAACTAATGCAGTTTTTACTCATACATAGAAATGATAGAAACACGGATGTTCCTTTGCACTGCTGTTTACCTATCGGTATAGCCGACATTGTCGTGATTTATCTTGTGCAACGCCTGTCCCCGCTTCAGACTGCCGTACCTCTCGTAGCCGTTGCTGAAATTGTCGTGGTTCGAGGTCTGCGAGTGGTGGCTGAGACTGGAGCTGAGTATCCTCGAGGGATTGGATAGCATGTAGGGCGTGGGTGACATCGGCGGGTGGATCTGCTGCTGATGATGAAGTTGTTGCTGCTGCTGCTGCTGCTGCTGCTGCTGCTGCTGCTGCTGCTGTTGCTGTTGTAGATGATGATGATGCTGCTGCTGGAGCTCATCCTCGGCCGTCGTATAGGGGAACAGATATTTGTCAGCTATGTGGAACTTCTCCTCGACCTCCGAGTAATTCTCGTCCGGATGGAGCTTCGGATGGTGCATGTTCAGCTCGGCGTAACTCAGGGGATTCGGGCTGGCCGTATTCGTCGAGGCCATCTCGTTGTCCGACATCGTGCCGCCCGACCATTGACTCCCCCGTGCGTCTACTATCGAATCAAAAGTTTATTAGAGTTATTTCGGTGTTTAATAACACGGTGTAAAAACAACAACTTACTATTGGTGGAGGGCAAATAAGCCTCGGGTAGTTGGGAGCTCCAGCGCGGCGCGTAGATAGGCTTGATGTTGGGGAACAAGTCGGTGCTGGAGCAGTGGAGCACGTTGAGCGGCTCGCTGGGATTGTTGGATATATTGGGTAGATAGGGATGGTTCATGGGCGATTGAGACTGCGTCGTGACGCCCATGTTCTTGTGCGCTTTCGGGGCTATCGAGGACTTGCCCCCACGGGCTCCCGCCTCATCGTCGTCCGAGCTATGGGAGCTGACCAGATCTAGAGCTCGGCCTCGGCTATCTGGCTGCGACGCGTCCGAGTCCGACTCCGAGTCGCGTCGCTGCTGTTCGCGTTCCTGCTTCGTTTCGACTAAAAGAATTTTTAGATGAATTCTCGGTAGAGCCCAAGATAGTGCACAGATCTTGGTATAGATCAGGAGTGCGATAAAAGCTACACTTACCATGCCTCTTGTGCCTCGTGGAGTGATTGCTCCGCCTGGACATGTAAGCTCCACGATCGCTGTTGTAGTTACTTGTTGAGGTGGACGTGTTCCGGAGTTGCGTGTCGCTCCGATACGGACTGGATCCAGTCTTGTTTGTGCTCCGAGACGTTGTGCTGCTCGTCGACACCCCGACGTGGGCTCTTTTGGAGTTCGCGTCGGTTCCACCGTATGTCGACGAGTACGCGATCCCAGACCGCTAAATGTAGCAGAACAAAAAAAAGGATGATCAACGACTGGATATACTCTTTTGATAATATCGTTGTCTTGGCCGAAGATTCGACTCACCGTGATCCCAGTGTTGACGTTTTGACTACTACTCCCATTGACCATGCTGACCTCCAGGAGTGGAGCCTTTTTACCAATGCACTTGAGCAGACTCAAGTAGAGATTCCTCCTGACTCGGCCGTTGACGAAGCAGTAGCCGACGAGACTGAAGGTCGCGTGCAGGACGATCGACACGCTGAGCATGTAGGACAGGGTGGGTGTGTTCTCGGAGGCACCCAGTACCGAGAGGGTCCAGGTGCTGCCCAGTAACGGGAGCGAGGCTACCGACAGCCAGAGCAGAGTCCGCAGGTTGCCGAAGCCCATGATGTGCTCCTTGAGCGTGAATGCCGCTCGCACCGACAGTACCAGGATGCAGAAGTTGATGAAGACCATCACGCAGACCGGACCGATCAGCGACCAGATCACGTTCTCGTAGATGGACAGCCAACAGCTAGATCAATCAATTGATTGGCTTTATTAAATTATTTCGCTTAGCAGAAGGAGAAAATGATAGCTTATGTCCCGTTGGAATCGAGTGATAATTAGTTGAAAATGCAGTTTCGCATCGGCAATAAAGTGTTTTTGTGTAGAAATCGCAAATTCACTTACAAGTAGAAGTTTCCATATTGGTCAGCCCTGACGCCGATGGTCAATCCAACAATAATGGCCGGTACACCGTAGCCCAGGCAGTAATAGAACCTCATCTGTCCATGATTGATGTCGCGCATCTCTGTGAGCATGCGATAGAGATGCACGGAATCGACCAGGGTCCAGGCGAAAGTACTCAGCCAGGCGTAATGTAGACCAATGGCGATGAGCTTGCAGGGAAACTCGTTGCCGACTAGGGGATGGCGGGCCTTCAGGGCGACCAGATAAAGCAGCTCGGACAAGAAGACGCAGAGTACGAGATTCTTGTGGATGCTGTTGGAGTTGGTCTCGCCGCCCCTGATCAACGCCAGGATGAGGACCGTTGTGAGAAGCAGCGGTAGCGCCATCACGAAGGCACTGTAGCTCGTCACGTCCTCCAGCAGCGATGGCTCTGGTACGTACTCCAGATCCAACACATCCGTTAGCACTGCGAATGTTGATAGCTTGATGCACGAACAGTTGACTACTGTGCCCAAAGACATCGAGTTGTCGTCGATCTCCGTCGTGCAGCCGATTCTGCTCCACTCGCCGATTCTAAATTTCGTAGTTTAGACAATATTAATAATTCTGCTGGTGAATAGTTCAAGTATCGATATAAAAGAATTAGATTCGGTTTAAATATATATATGTAGAAATGATAATTTGATTCGCATATCGATCGACTTTAAAATTATATCATGTGTAAGGAGAAATTGTACCCTCTAGCTGTACTCCAATGTACACATTGTGGATTTATGCGAGTCTTATACCCGTCGTCTTCACTCAGCCAGAGCTGAATGCGCACGGGCGATTTGAGGGGTATTCCCGTTAAGGTTTCGTATCCCATTTCGGATGGCACTAGGACGGATACCGTTACAATAGGTGATCCGATTGCGACCTCCACTCCCCATCGTACGGTCACTGAATCATCAAATCTAAAAAGAAAAGAAGCAAGTGTTAGAAATATTTGGTACATACCATCTATGAGAATGAAAATGTTAAATAGTTTGTTGATATACAATAAATGCAACTGAAATTACCTTTTTGGTAGAAGATAACCAAGTTCCCGATATTGCACATAGCTTAACACGGCCTTATGATTACTTAGACTGTTTTTGACATTGAGATCGCCTTGGGTAACGGACTGTATACCCAGCAGGCTTAGAGGCACTTGTATTTTTGAATAGGGATCGAACTTGTTTGGATCAGGCATATAATTGTTGTACTTTGGAAAGCTTATCGAAGGGCCCATATGCATGGGCGTGACGAAGAAGGCAGACGTGTCTGGCAATATAATGACTTTTTGATCAGCTTCAGAAGGCTTGGCAGTCGACGGCTCGACGTAATCTTTGTTTGACGACTCCGACGCTTCGTAGCCAAATAAACTTTCCGAGGTGACGATGTCCAAGCCCAAAACTGTTAATGAACATATAATTCATCAGAAAAATGTAAATAGAATTATTTTATATTAAATGTTGCCCAGTTCCTTTTATGGAATATTTGAAATTTAATATTCTGGCCAAAGCCACTCACCGACACTGGTATCGACTACCTCGAAGGGACTGGTATAGGTGTCATGCTGCGACACAGCCAAGGTCTTCAAATACTCGGCCATGGTGAGCATGACTTTATCAGGAGTGTCTCCGGTCAATGATTCTATTCTTGCCCAATTGTCGGCGTATTTCCTCTGCAGAACCGCGTCACAGATACCGACTAGGTGTGCCACGTAATCTTTGTCTTGGCTATGGGTCAGATTCAACCCTGCCAAGCTCTCCTCGTATCTTAGTAGACCAGTGAGTAACGACTCGGCAATTAGTAGATCAGCCCCATACATCGTTTTCGTTTCGTTAGCCGCTCTGTGCAGCTCCATTGCCATTTTCACGGCAATGTAAGTATTGAGAGTGAGGTCATTGGTCTCCATGGCTGCGAGCTGGTGACGTTGCTCGATAAAGACCTCTGAGGTGCAGTTGAACAGATCCGGCGATTGCCAACCACCCAGTTTATCTGAGCAGGAACGCGAGGCCTTGCCTTCGGATGTACCAGGGCAATCCTCGATCGCCGTCTGTCCGAATTTCGTGCGCGACCACCACAATCCATCAGCATAAGACCTGAAATCAAGTATAGATTTAAGTAACTGCGTAAAGATATAATGTTTCGAGATCTAAGGATATTTATCGTATGTCATACCTTGGACAGCCATCGTAAACAACTTCACAGCCTTTGAGAGTGACCTCGGCATACGGATTGGGACAGGCGGTGCAATCTCTACCGATGACACCCGTTCTGCATCGACACTGTCCGGTGAGAGAATCGCAGCGTGGACCGAAGCTACCGGTTGCATAACACTCGCACGGTATGCACTCCGATTCGCCTGGCGGTTGGTAGTGGTTCTCTTTACAATAACACTCACCTGTGGTCTTGTTGCAAGCTGGATCATAGCCGCGCGACTCATCGCAGTGACACGGGCCGCAGACCGGCGAGCCCCACCATGTTGCCGGACAGGGTTGCTCAGCTGAACAAAAATATTGATTAGGTGCTAGTCTGGATGAAGATAGATTCAAATGATGAAAGCTGAATAAAAATATACCTTTGACTTCGCAGTATTCGCCAGAATATTCGGCAGATTTGCACTGGCAATCGTAACCTTTTCGACTTTGCGACATTTCTATACACTTTCCAGATTCACTACAAGGATTGATGTCACATATCTTTTCACAGCTTTGACCAACTCGGCCTTCTGTACATTGGCATTCGCTCATTTCCCATTTGGTAACACACGTTGCAGACTCAGCACAATTCGCTCGACAAGTGTTATCGGATTCGCAACCGTGTCCAACGTTATCTTGAATCATTGGCCTTAGAAGCATAGTTTGATTGTTGCCTATTCGTACATCCTAAAACATTGATACAGTTTTTATGAGATTATAAACTGACAACGATCTTTCTATCCGTCTTACAGTCTAATCAATAATCTAGGTAATAATTTTAATGTTTAAATTTATGAGATTATTAAAGAATTATTTACAAAAAATATGTATTAAAATATAATATAGAATAATGTGTACCTGCAAGCATCCATCGAAGAACGGCAGTTCAGTGTTGAAGGATTTGTCTGATCCACCGATTAAAGTTCTTCCTACATACAATCCTTGTAATTTGATGGGCAACGATTGCACTATCGGTCTGTTTCTATAATCCATATCTAAAGAAACTTGACCACTTTGCCATCTTACTTCGATTCTATGCCAGTCACCGTCGGCCACATCCACCCAGGATCTTATTACATCGGCTCCATCCAGTAACACCGCCAGCTTTCCACCAATTATCTCAAACAAAATCGAGCTGTTTTGCCCTATTTGAATGGTCATGATGAAAGTATCCTGGCTTCTTGTTCTTAAACTGAAACCAGTCAGCCAGGGCAACTGAATCGGCTTCAATAAAGGATTGAAACTGAGTAGTCCATTGCCACGGAATCGCCAAGGCTGGGCTACCTCATCTTCACACTGTTGTCCGCTGAAACCCTCGGTACATTCACATACAAAACCTGACCACACTTCTTTACAACTGCCACCATTATTGCACGGATTAGAGGCACAGAATGACCTTTTTTCAGGACAGCCGGATGTCGTGCCATTGTCTGCTACGAAGGAGTTGAGGTCAACAAATTGATGATCCACGTGAAAATCGCTGATGCATCCGATGAAATCTTTGTTGCGTATTTGAAAGTTCGAGGGTATTGCAGGTAAGCCACCCAGTTGTAAAGGTCCAGTGAGATCCAAAAATCGGTGACATGTTTCTGTGACATCACTGCATCGAGCTTCCAGAATCTGCTCATTCCGGCCAGCACAAGCCCACTTTTCACCAAGTCTTTCGCCAAACCTCAGAGCCAAAGAAATATCGCAGTCATCCAGAGACACTACTACTGACCTGTTGATGTAAGATACCTGCACTTCGTGCCACTGTCCATCGGAAACGCCTCCAGGAATTTCTGCTGTTGCTCTAGTTATCTCGTCACCAAGAGAAAAGCTAAACTGCACTTGAGATTCTACAATTTCTAGGGCGACAAAGTCATGTCTTTCGTTGTACCTTCCATTGTAAAGTAGCAAACCTTCGGATGATTCAGTAGCGAATCTAAGTTTCAGGTGTAGTCTGTGTCGTTGTCTCAGCGATGGGAATGTTAAAAAGGTTGTGGGCCCAAAACTTCGAGCCTTTAGCTGGCATAAAGGTGTTAAATTATCTAATGGTGTTACTGGACATCTATCGCAAAAGAATCCTCCTTTTACTTTGCTAATGCACTGAGAGCCACCCTTGCACAGGTTAGGCGCGCACGAATCTTTTTCTAGAGATGTCTCACAATTTTCACCAATAAACCTCACTGGACACTCACAACTATAACCACTCTCACGTCTTCTGCATGTTCCACCATTTTTACAGGGATTCGAATAACACAAGTTCACTTCGGTATCGCATAAATAAGCCTCTCTGCTGCCAGTGAATCCCTTTCCGCATTGGCAAGTGAATGTTGTTACTGGGTAAATTGGTCGAAAAAGTACAGTGCTACTGCTGGCAAAACCGGATGCATTGCTGAATTTTAAGACTGTTATGCACTCCTCGTAGTTTAGGCAGGGTTCGCTAACGCAGAGATTGTCATCGAAAGGGAGAACCTTCACATTGGCTAATCGAGCCAGAATTCCACGATTGAGATATACGCGTTCTTGCAAAAATTGGGTGCTGTAGAATTCATCGTTGGAACCGGGCTCGATTCGTTTCGCTGAGAAACTTACATTTAAGATTTTGCTCTGCATGTCTGTATCTTCTTGTATGCTAAATATAAATATGTTGTCTCTGGAGCAGGGGATGATAGCGGCTAGACCGTCTAAGAAGTAACCCAGAAGTGGACTCAAGAAGGCATCGACGGTCATATCGTCGAGTCTCACGGTTATGGAGTTAAAAAGCATTTTATCGGTGATCAGTCTTACTGAGAGAGTCATAGTTGCTTTCGCTTCGTTGATGCCGTCCGTTACAGACACGTCCATAGTTGCTATTCGAGGCACGTTTGTGTTCAATTGAGGTGATAGGGTGATTTCTCCTGTGGTTTTATTGAGGGCGATCAAGTTCGCGTTATTGCCTGACAGTATTGTGTATACAAGTTTATCAGTCACGTCAGCATCGAACGCTGGAACTCGACCAATGGCAGTACTGGGGAAAAAGTCTTTGAAATTGTTGAAGATTATCTGAAAGTCTTCTAGCTTTGGCGCATTATCATTAACGTCGGTAACTAGTACCTGAAATAAAATAAAGGATAATATTTAATTGTAACATTCTCGTTTCCATCGATAAAAATGGTATGGAAATAAAATTACCTGTACTATAGCATCTGATCGCAGCGGGTCCGAAGTTGCTCGAACAACCAATTCAAACTTCTTTTTCGTAGATTCGTAATCCAGCTCTTGAAGCGAAATCAGTTCAGCCCTATCGGCTCCGGGTCGGGAATTCAATTGAAAACTATTAGCATCTTCACCGCCTATTATGGAATACTGTACAACGGCATTGGGCCCTTCGTCTGGATCGTGGGCGTAGATTTCGCCAACCGTAGAACCGATTGGCGAATTCTCGGGTATGTATAGAGTTATTTTATCTTTCTCGAACACTGGAGGAGAATCGTTCACGTCCTCGATTTTAATGACGACTGGTACGGTCGAGGAAAGAGCCGGCGAACCTCGATCCATGGCCACAGCTTTGAGAGTATACCGGGCCATAGATTCGCGATCAAGAGCTTTGGAAGTTCTGATAATACCCGTAGCTGGATCAATGGCGAATGAACTGTCGCCATCATTTTCTAAAGTATATTTTACCTGAAAACACGATAATTATTATTAATCAATTATATTTGTATTATATAATATTATAGTTTGAACCAGAATAAAATAAATATTATCAATATTTATTCACTCACCCTCCCATTCAGTCCAACATCGACATCGCTGGCAGTGACTCTAACAACACTAGTGCCAATCAATACATCCTCTCTTACAGCACCTTGATACTGAACACTGTCGAAGTTCGGTGCATTATCATTGACATCCGTTACAGATATTTCGACATCGGTGGTATCACTTAAAGGCGGAACTCCTCCATCCTTGGCAGTAACAGTTAATAAATATCCAGACGTTGTCTCCCTGTCTAGAGCCTTTGTTGTTGTGATAGCGCCAGTTTGCGGATTTATGGCAAATTCAGATGCTTCGCCATTCTCCACGCCATCTTCCTCGCCTCCCAAGCTGTAAGTGATCTGGGCGTTCTGTCCAACGTCGGAGTCGGTAGCACTTACCACGAGGACAGTAGTACCAATTGGTGCATCTTCAAATACTGCCACCGAATACGGGGCATTCTCGAATACCGGCGCGTAATTATTTGCATCCGAAATGTTTACGTAGACGAGAGCCGTATCACTGCGACCGCCTGAATCCGATGCTGTTACCGTTAGAACGAAGCGTTTCTCTTGCTTGTAATCCAGTCGCTGGGATATGGTGATGAGGCCTCGTCCATTTTGAGACGTTATGGAGAAACGACCTGTAACAAAAGTAGTTTTTAATTAGTTGCTTCTTACAAATTTCTTAAAGAAGTTTTATCGGAAGGTAATCAATGAATAAATTGTATGTAACTAATGTGCATACCTCTGGTATTTCCTGACGAGATCTCATAATGTATCCTGGCATCCTCATCAGGATCCGTGGCAGTGACAGTCGTAACCGGAGTACCAGGTGGATCGTTCTCAGCAATAACAGCCTCGTAACTCTTGGGATCAAAGTATGGATCGTTATCGTTAACGTCCGTAACGGTCAATATCACAGTCGCAATGGCTGATTTTGGCGGTTCACCCGAATCACTCGCTACCACTACGAATTCGTACTTGGAGCATTGTTCACGATCTAGTTGTTTAACCGTGAATATCCAGCCAGTCTCGCAGTTCACAGCTACGGGAAAGTTCTCCGTTGAACCACCGCTCAGGTCTCGCGATCCGATCGAGTATTTTATCTGAGCATTAGGACCTTCGTCCGCGTCATAAGCCTGAACTTTGAGGACAGAGTAGCCTATGGCCACCGATTCGGAAACAGCTTCTTGAAAAAGACTCGTATGAAACCTGAAATAAAGATTCGATATTAGCATTATTAGGACACTCATAATTTATTGAATTATTAATACTTTGTTCTTTACTCATTTCGAATAAAGATAATTAATCTTTAATATTTTTAGCTGATTTTTTACTAGGTATGTCATACGAAATTAAAATAAGAGCTACTCGTGCAACTTAAATAATACGCGTGCAAGAATCGTTAAATTCTCTGAGAAAACTGGTTTGATTTCAATCGGCACGTCTTTTTTACTCTTACGGATATCGTCATTAATTCTCGGTACCTTGGCACGTTATCATTCACGTCCTTAACCGTAACGAGCAGTTGCGTGGTATTGGACTTGGCGGGCAGTCCACCATCCTGGGCCCTCACTATGATCTTGTAATTCTTCACTGTCTCGTAATCGAGGGGCTTCACCAGCGTAACGTCGCCGCTCTGCGAGTCGATCTGAAAGTTGTTCTGCGTGTTTCCGCCGATTATCGCGTATCGAATCGCCGCGTTTGCGCCGGTGTCTGCGTCCGTCCCACGTATCTCCGCTATCACCGGATTTATCGTGTAGTTGAGATCCTCGGGCACCGTCACGACGTAGATGCGCTCGGAGAACTGCGGATAGTTGTCGTTGTCATCCAGCACCTTTACCACCAGAGTCGCCGAGGCGGTGCGACGATTCGTCGGTGGATTCGTCAGATCCGAGGCTTGAATTATCACGGTGTAGACCTCGGTTCTCTCGCGGTCTAGCGAAGTTTTCGTAGTCACTATACCCGTCCGTGGATCGATTCTGTGAAAATAAATGATGTGACGTCAGCCTCGTATTTCAAACGGGTAAATGGGTAGAACGTATCCAATGCAATGGAATTCAAAGCTTATGTTGGATAATGTAAACGATGTAACGGTACCTAAACGTAGATTGATCCTCGGTCAAAGTAGTGGTGCCACCACCGGTGGTCGAGACGATCGAGTACTCGACCTCGGCGTTCTTGCCGATGTCCTGATCCGTCGCCTTGACCGATATGACGCTGGAACCAACGGGCACGCTCTCGTGTACCGAAGCCTCGTACTCGGGCAGCTCGAAGTTGGGCGAGTGATCGTTCGCGTCGAGCACGTTGATCTGCAGGGTGGTGGTACCGGTTCTGGGCGGGAAGGAGTCGTCGACCGCCAACACCCGGAAGTAGTGGACGTCGACGGTCTCGCGATCGAGGCGCGCCATCGTCGTCACCTTGCCGTTCGCCGAGTCAAGATTGAAGAGGTTCTGGGAGCGCGCGTCTATCAGCGAGCTCATGGTGTACCTGACTATTCCGCCCTCGGGATCTCTGGCCTTGACGACGGTGACGGCGACCCCGGGATCCTGCTCCTCCTCCACGGACGCGACGTAGAGCGCCTGCTCGAAGAAGGGCGACTGGTTGCGCAGCTCCCGCCTCACCCTTCGACCGAGGTCGCTGTCGTCCAGCTGTTGATGGTGGAAGACGATCTTGAGCCGGTGTTCCGCGTCGGCCAGGTAAGTGGTGCCGCAGCGTAGCGTCATCGACACCGAGATCTTCCACAGAGGATCGACGAGGCATTGCTCCGAGGCCGAGACCAGATCGCCTGCTGCGCCCTCGACCAGAAATCGAGGATCCGCCACTCCACCTGTGTTCAGATGCTTCATTAAAGACACGTATTTCGACATTTCCTACTGGACTGTCAATTCCAGATCATTAATTTTTCGTCATTTTAAGAATTAATTTCGCTGATCTTTCAATCTCTTAATTGCTTGTACTTATTACAAAGTTTATGTTTCTAAATAACCGTACTAATAATTGTAATTAGTAAATAACTGATGAATTTTACCGAATACGGTAGTATGTATTTAATAAATTATTTATTTACATTATATCTTAAAGATGTATCAAACGATTTATGAATCGTGTATTAATTAAGAAGCAAATCTGTACACAAGTTAAAACATTATAAGTGAAATAAACGGTTGTGATTTTCAAATTCATTAATTTAAAAGTCGATGTTGGTGGGCGTATACGTAGTATATGAATCGAAGGTATACAAGTGTGCTGTATCAGAGGTCAGCGGCAAAAGCAAATAAGAATGTATCAGTCCCGTTAGTGTACAAGCAAATGTTCTCTTCCTTTATCAAATTATATCAGATGGTAATTGAAAATCGTGTATTTCTTAATCAAATAATTGCCATCATTTATGAATATTTTTTTAATTCGATGTCCAAACGAATTATATCGAAAATATAAAATATGTATATACAGTAAACGCTTAATTAATAATTTATTAAAAACTATCATAAATTTCAAATAATAAATGCAAGAAAATTCAATGATGTTGAAAATGATTCGTAATTAGAACGTTCACGATAGCTTATTTCAGCAAGGTTCCGTTAATCAATTCAATCTTGAAAAATGACCGATTCCTAAAACTTATATAAGTCTGCTCATAAATCAATCGCGCTCGGAGCAAGCCCTCGTCGCATTATAAATCGGTCGGCTAGAAAACTAGAAAGAGTTTATCGTCCGCTACTTATACACAGCAGACGAGCCGGCAATAAGCGTTCTCAAGATAGTCCATAAGTAAGTATAGAGGCG
The DNA here is from genome assembly GCA_900490025.1 of Megastigmus dorsalis. Classification (NCBI taxonomy): domain Eukaryota; kingdom Metazoa; phylum Arthropoda; class Insecta; order Hymenoptera; family Megastigmidae; genus Megastigmus; species Megastigmus dorsalis. Next base: position 14,747 of record UELU01137906.1, on the reverse strand, counting down.
TAAGTACAGCGAAGCCGTATAACAGTCATACCCCATCTGGTCTCGCATTGCTTGAGGGCAGTGTGGGGCAGGAAATCCCTGAGCGCGGCCACCAGTTGCGACGTCCTCAGGCAGACCTCGGTGAACTTGTCGGTGCTGGGCATCGCGTAAGAGGCCAGTGTCTCGGCCATCCATCCCTTCGTGGCGGCGAAGTCCACGTTCTCGCCGCCGCATCCCGTGACTAGTACGCGCAACGGCAGACTGTAGTAGTCGATCGTGGCTCGGCCGAGTCGCGAGCTCGTCGAGTCGATGTAGAACGTGAAGAGCCTGCGGGATTTCGAGAGCGTGCAATTTTCTGCCAGATGCCAACGAGCGCACGTATAGGGAATGCACGCGGCGTCGAATGCTTCGTCCTTTTTTTTTATGGGCAGGGCCTTTAATTGCTGCTCCTTCAGCGAAGGCTCGATTGACTTTTATTTTAAATCCGAGCCGAGCCAGTGTGAAAGTTCAAGATTGCGCGAGACGTTCTGACGTGATCCGGTATTGCTTTTTAGATTTGTGATCGAGTACAGCCGTTATGCATTGTTACAGAAAAATAAATAAAAAAAAAAGAATAATTGCTTTCAATTGATGTAAATGAACGCGAACGCGTGCGTAAATCATGAAAAGAGAAAAGGTGCACAATCACCAAAAGCGTCGATGAAAACGATGCCGCACAAGGATCATTAGAGAAAATCGGCTGCGAGTACAATTATACCAACCTCGGATACTGAAGTCCATCGCAGTTGAGGCTCTTGGTGAGGGTAACTCTGCCGGTATGCGGATGCACCTTGAGGAGCTTGAGGGCGAACCAGGCGGTGCGATCCTGGGAGGCGGCGTACCTCCTTTTGCCGCCGAGGTGGGGCACGCCGGCCTCGAAGACGAGAGTACCGGCGGGTAGACTAGAGGAGAGTACGGCGAGATAGGCCCGGGCCAGGCCCGCGAATCCGCTCACCAGCAGTAGCAGGAGGAGGATCCGCAGCCGTGGCCATGGTGCAGCGGCCATCGCGCCCCTACGAGCGGCTGCTGCTGCTGCTGCTGCTGCGGCTCGGGCCAGGAATTAGCCGTCCCACTGAGCCGCAGCGCGGACCATCGAGTCCGATTACCTACCGATCGTTACTTACTTACTCCGCTCTCTCTCTCTCACTCGGCGATCGCCGACGCCGCGGCGACGCGTTACTTTTCCTTAGCTTCGTTATCGCTCTCGGCTTGGAGGTTGAGCTGCCACCGCGCGAGGGCTTTAATAGGAACTGAAATTTAAATTGGCGGAGGGACGAGTTTTTACGACTCAGCCCGGGAGGAATTTTATTATGCACACACACACACACACA
>UELU01137905.1:0-10485 GCA_900490025.1 Megastigmus dorsalis | reverse complement strand
AAATGCACTCATTTCGATGCAAATACTTATGTTTTCGGTGCAGAAATTTTTGAATGTGTCTTTGAAATATTCACTTAAAATTTTGCTAGAAGATAGATAATTAATAGACGAAGTGCACCTGTATTTGGGATTTGCATAATTTTACCTATTTATTTAGTTATTACTAATTACTCATATCCGATCGGTAAAACAGTTTGAGTGGTAACTGTAGGACTTTGACACCCCCTTAAGACTTTCTCATTCTCATCCGCAAATCGCTAACAGCCTCCGGCTTATTGCCTTCTTCTTTAATTTTGTCAATTTTTCTAACATTTTTTCTTTATCACTTTTTCTGGTTATTTATAAACTTGTTTATCAAAATATAATTTTCACTTCCTATTAAAATATTTCTTCTGCTAAAGAATATGTTAAGAAAATCTCCATCGAATCTTAATGGGTTAATAATCAACTTTTTGTTGAATTTTTTATTTATGTCAGCATGGAAACTATATATGTTATTACAGTCACAGATTAATAATAGTTAATCAAAAAAGAAGTAACATTTTCATTAATGATCTTTAAATCGCTTTATTATCAATTCAGCTAAAGTAAGAAGTTGGTGGCTGTTAGGGACTTGCGAATGAGAATGAAAATTATCGGGTGTTCTTTTATAAAAGGACGTTATTTTTCATGCGTATACATAAGAAGTCATATTGGCCTAATTACAAGTTAATTTAATTAATTTATTAATTCGAGAGAGTGCAATAGTAGCTGATTTAGGAGATTTTTTTGTTATAAAATGGATTGTTGCAAGGAAATCACTTCTTGCACCATTCTGAGACCATATCAGCTATATCTCAGGACATATAACACTACTTTAAGGACTATTTGTTTAACATTAGCTGTGGTCGAACCCGTCGAAAAGCTGATTTTAAGCCTTAAAACGGCAATAATGATCTACAAACATTCTCCAATGCCTTTGAAACAATTTTTTTTCTGCAAATTTGCAAGACAAATGTAACTCTTTTTCTTAATTGCATCGTTTTTGAGTTATTTAGGCTTGAAAATGGATAAAAAGGCTAAAAATATTTTTCTTCGCGAGGTGGCACGTTGGACAGGGGTGCTCATATGTTGCTCCGTCGGTTTGTTTATTGTTCGAACATTTGTGCGTTATATAAATAAATGACGCTGTTATTATTTGAATACAGAAATTTTTCTGTTTACAAATATTATATCATTACTGCATATTTGTTAATGATTGCTCTGATAAATTTTGATTTATAAGTGCCACGTGTTCTTGGCGTATCGTTGCTGTATAGACATACGGGCATTTACTGTATATAACCCAAAGTGTTATTCTAGTGTATGCTGTACGTAAATAAATGACATTGTTTATTATTTGGATTCAGAGACTTTTCTGTTTATAGATATTACATAATAATTATACGTCAATAGATGACAATGTTTATTATTTGAATTAAGAGATTTTTATATTTATAGATATTATACAATAAGTCCATAGTTTTTTATGATTGTTTCGATATACTTTTATTTATGAGTGACACGTGCTATTGGCTTATAGTAGCTGCATAGATACTAGTGCATTTATTGTGTATAGCCTGGAACTGTAAGTTGTCTGTTATCTATTGTTAATTCACTGATATTTTTTTTGTGAATTGTTGTTGTGTTTTTTCTATGACAATGAGTAGTTCACATAACATTAGTAACAGGAGAAATAAGAGACATGAGGTGTACAAGTGGTCATATATAGATTGCTGTATTAATTGGTGGTAGTGATTTTAACCCATTAACGCCCAAACGTCCCAAATTTCGAGTAAATTTTCAACGTGATTATTTCTTATGTTATCTGCTTTGAAAAAATTCTGCTTTCATATATTCCGTCGTGAAATTTCATGCTCTTTCAGAATCAGTAGTCAGAATTACGATTTAACAGCAAGAAAAAAAATATAAAAATATGGAATGAAAAAGTTATTACGAATAAAATGAGCGATGTTACAATGGATGACACTGGATTTTCTAATTTTTTTGAAAAGATTAGACTTAGAGAGTCAAAATCATCCAACATAATATTATACAATATTGGTGAGTGAAAGGGCAGCTGATGTGAGTGTGAAGGACATTATAAATAAAGATTTCTGTAACATCAGGGAAATATTGTTAGTTTTTGGTGAGCAGGTTAATATAAAATTCATTAAGAGAATTGGCTTATATAAACAAGGTGTGTGTCGTTCAGTCATGGTGCGGTTGGACTCTGTATCAGAAGTGATGTTTGTTCTACGTAACTGGGCTAAGCTACCGAATAATGTTAAGGTTTCCAAGGACCAGACTAAAATGGAAAGAAGTCATTTCAAGAAGTTGAAGGATTCATGTGATAATTATAATTTGAGTCATTCGGATATTAAGAAAAAGATTATTTATCAAAGTAATATTCCTAAGATAGTATTTGATAGATCTGCTTCAAAAAACGGTCAAGCTTAAATGGTGATAAGTTGTTATTTTATTATCAGAATGTTCGAAGTCTTAAGAACAAGTTGGATCAATTAAGGTTGAATATTTTTATGTGTACACCAGTGTCTGATATTATTGCCTTAACAGAGATATTGTTAAATGATTCTGTGTCTGACACGGAACTTGGTCTTAGTGATTATACTATTTACAGAAGGGATAGATCTGAAGCCAATGGTCAAAGCAGAGGTGGTGGTGTTCTGATCGCTATTCGTTTCTGCCTTTCCTCATCCATATGCTCTCTTGTGGATTGTTCGACTGAACGAATATTTGTTAAAGTTGTTAGTGGAGCAAGTAGTATTATAATAGGTGCAACGTATATTTCGCCAGAGCAGCAAGGAGATATAGTATTTTACAGTGGTCTTGTTAATGCTATTGATTGTTTAATTGAGAAGAATCCCTGCAGTAATATTATAGTTTTTGGTGATTATAACCTTAGTAATATTAAATGGTCGAGTAATGCTCCATTGATTTATGAGAAGATGTGTTATGTAAAACCTCAGGTGCTGGATGCAGCTAGTTTATTATATGATTGTTGTTCTATTCATAATTTGAATCAATATCATCGAGTTCATCAAGATATAGGCTACACTCTGGATTTAGTATTTGCTGATTTGGCTCTTAAGAAGATAAATTTTCCTGATTTTTTAGTCGACGTTGACTCACATCATCCCCCTGTGTTTTTGGAATCTGATTTTTCTAGTATTGTAAAGTTAGATTATGAAAATTGTCAATTAAATTTTAATAAGGCTGATTATGTTAATATAGTTAATAAATTGAATGATGATGATTGGAATTGTTTATTAATTCACAAAAATGTTAATGATAATGTTAGTATTTTCTATGAGAAACTTTATAGTATTGTTAATCGCTTTGTTCCTAAAATGCGTATTTATAAATATACATTCCCTAGGTGGTATACCGTCGAATTATAGAATCTTATTATTAAGAAAAAGAAAATGCACAAATGTTGGAAGAGGTTTAAGCTATTATCTGATTTTATAGAGTTTAAGAAATTGCGTGTTCAGTGCATTAGACTATCTAAGTCTAATTATAATAAATATATTCAGAGGGTTGAGGCTAATTTAAATAAGAACCATAAGACATTTTGGTCTTATGTTGATAATATTAAAGGTAATAATAGTTTTCTATGAATATGTTTTTGAAGGATGAATTTAGTGATAACAGTCCTCGCATTGTAGAATTATTTGCTAATTATTTTAAATCTAATTTTAACAGCAATCTTGTAGCACCTTGTGATCCTATTATTAGTTATGATATATTGGATAATTTGAGTTTTTAATCATGATGTTACTAGGGTAATTAGAAATATGAATAATAGTTTTAGTTCTGAACCTGTTAATACACCTTCGATTCTTATAAAAAATTGTTGTGATTCTTTTTCTGAACCATTACTAAAAATTTTCAATCAATCAATTACAGATGGTATTTTTCCAGATGTTTGGAAGAGCTCTTTTATCTCTCCTGTATATAACAGAACATATTAAATTATCGACCTATTGCTATCTTAAATTGTTTTGCTAAGATTATGGATACAATTGTTACGGATAAGTTGATTGAATATTTATTTTCTAAAATTATTTCTGAACAGCATGGATTTATTAATGATCGGTCCATTGTGACTAATTTGTTTATATATACTGATTTTATTGCTGGTGCATTGGAGAGAGGAGAACAGCTAGATTCTATTTATCTAGATTATAGCAAAGCTTTTGATTCCATAAATCACAACAGACTGCTAAGTAAACTTTTTAATATTGGTGTGAGGGTTTCACTTTTATTATGGTTATCCTCTTATCTGAAAGGTAGAATTAGTTATGTTAAAATTAAGGGAGTTTCCTCTTCGTCATTCACGACATCATCAGGAGTTTCTCAGGGTTCCCATCTGGGTCCTTTGCTGTTCATTATATTTATAAATGATATAAGTAGTTACATAAATTGCAAATTTTTATTATATGCTGATGACGTTAAGTTGTACATTAGACTTAAGTTAGAAACTGATGATTTGAATTTGCAATTGTCTTTGTATAATTTAATTGAATGGTTTACACTTAATGGGTTGTCTTTAAATTGCTCTAAATGTAAAACCATATAGTTTTATAGAGGTATCAGAAGGTGTTTCATAATTATAATATAAATTCTCTTATTTTGAATAGAGTTAGTGGTATAAAAGACCTTGGTGTTACTTTTGAAAATAATTTAACTTTTAATGTTCATATTAATCAAATTACTTCAAAAGCACTTAAAATGCTTGGATTTATTATTAGAAACACAAGGATTTTTCAAAATCATTACTCTATCATTCATTTATTTAAAACCTTGGTATTGCCTAATTTAACTTATGCGTCGGTCATTTGGAGGCCTTATCAGGACTAAGCGATTAATAAATTGGAAGATGTACAACACCGTTTCCTTAGGTATGTGGCGTTTAGATTATTTTTGGCTATGGATAGATTAAACCATGACTATAGTTATATCTCACGTAAAACGAATATATGTACGGTAAAATCCATACATAAATTGACTGATATGACTTTCATGTACAAATTTTTCACTACATGTAACAAGCATCCCATTTTAGCGGAATTGTTTGAATTAAAATTTTCTGCATATTGTGTTCGGCATGTAAGGCAAGTTAAAGAAATTGTTAGTAAAGCGGTATATACTTTTTACTCTCCTGCGCTTAGACTGCGTAGGCTTTGGAAATTTCTAGAGGTTAATTTACCTACCCATTCTTCAGTATATTCATTTAAAAATGTTATGAGCTCTAATTAGGAAGAATAGAAATTTGATAGTAGGGTGTTCTGTTCAACTCGCCACATAAAAATTTTTGAAATTAGTATTAAGATTTACATTGTATAAAGGGGTTACTCCCGTGAAGTTTATTAAATAAATAAATAAAAATAAAAAAAATAAAATACTGATTTTTGCCATATGTATGGTGCCACAGCTCTTATTGTAGAGTTCAAAAAATTCAGAGACGCTCAGGAGGTTCTTAGAAAGACATTCAGATGGTTAAGATAGAAAAAAAAAATTATTAGTCACGATTTCTGAGAGAAGGATATATATATCGGTGAAAAAATCCGATCGATTTAAAAGTTTGGTTTTAGTACTTTTTGCTAGGCCATAATTAGTTAACAACAAAAAATCTGACCGATGCTCGATCGTTAAATATGTTCTAAACCGGTACTTTTTACACTTTTAGATTAAGTTTACTCAGAATCCTGGCGTGATGGGGCAAATCTGACGTCATATTCAGTTTCAGCGCTTAAAAATCAATTAGGATCACGTCATTTTATTTGTGTAACTCGTAATCACTCTAATTTTGCAGGACTGTGTTATCTTCTATAAATTTTTTAAATATTGTTAATTTTTAAAGTTCCAGTCATCTACATTTTATTTTTTATTCTTTTAAAAATATAACTTTTGACGATTGAAAAATGTATTTGATCAGTATATTATAATAATTTGTTTGATTTTAAAATATACCCACCATTTTTTCATTATAAATTTCTGTTGAAAATTTAAAAGCGTAAGGAGGGCAGTGCATCTATAAATATACATTTGTATTACATATTCTATATAATATTTCAGGAAAAGCTAATAATACGGGTCTTTTTAATTCTACTCTGTCTATACGATATGATGCACATACGGCTGACGCAACATGGATATGCGTTTTCTGTAAAAGAGGACCACATTTTATAATACCCGGAGATTCATCTAGACCTCATCCAAATGTAACTGGCCCTCATATTGTTTCTGGATCTTATACGGTAATATTATATAGTATTATTTATATATTGATGATTAGATTCATAGTGCTTTAATTTTAAAATAATTTTTTCTTTGAGCTTCTGCTTTTGTAGTTTCTCCATAATCAGTAGTAATATATTCAACTAGAAATTTAACCAAGAAAGGATCAAATCCTAAAAACCAGAGAAAAAATTAATAAAATTATCAATTACAAATTTAATTATAGTTCAAGATTTTGTGTTGGACGCATAGCATACAGCAAGAAGGCGCGTAAAGACGGGTTTCCCTGCTGGGAACAGAACGCCGTTTACTTGCAGTGTTATTAAATTGCATATACTATGGCGGTTGATTGAAATTCTACTAACAAGGGGAGTTCAGGAGTTTCAAGAAACGGTTTATGATACTAGAGACATTCTTTGATCGAAAATATGAGATAGGTGTCTCGGAGTTTAGTCAAATGGACCCTGTGGTCCAAGAAAAGGCACAATATATATATGTTAAAAATAGTAGTTGGCTTTTAAATTGTATAGCAAAGTTAATACATATCGTACGCAATGCCTTAAAGAGCAAATCAAAAGTGTAGATGATAAACTTCCATTTGCATTTTAGAGCGAACTTTATAGGTACAATGTCTATGAATGACCAGTTTCCAAGATACAGAGGGTCAGATATCTGATATATATTGCACAATATATCTATATAAAATCCCTTGACTTTTAATATTTCCATAACTATCCATTTTTACCCATTGAAACTTTCGGGCAGCAAAGAACAATATTATTATACTATATTATATCCAGTTATTATGGAACTCATAAGGACCATAATCTGGCCCATAACTAAAATGTCCGAAAATGCAGTATGAGTAAAAGTAGAATATAAAAAAGGAAATTAAGGGGAAGCAGTAGCGATAAACGAGCTTTTTCTTTCACTGATATCTTTTTCTATTTACAATGCAAATTAATATTTGGACTTGAGCGGCGTAGTGTTCGATACAACGAATCGTCCTGTGCTTGCTGAAGTCGATCTGATTTGTCGTTTTTCCTATTAATTGGAACCAGTAAGACGCGTTTACGCATTGACAGCTAACCTCAAAATTATGATTATATCTACATGTGTTTATAACTTTTAATATTTATTATTTTGCGAAATATCTGGACATGACCGGCGTAGTACTCGTTGCTATTAATCATTTTGTGCAAGATGGGGCTTATGTAATTTATCGTTTTTTAAATTAACTGGAACATAGAAATAGATTGAATGGCATGAGGAGGGGGGACGCTACTGCTTCCCCTTAAGGAATTTACTTGCAAATAACGAACGACGTGATTCAAATAAAAGACTCAATTATATTCTATTACTTTATTTTACAACGTTCAATAGTGTTTATACGTAGAGTTTATATGCGCGACGCCCGCACATGTACGCATACGGGTCGCCGCTTGCGATCCGTCGCTAAAGTACTACAAGTACTTACCTCTCAAGCTGCGAACACGCTGCCACACTCTCTCTTTTCTTATGTCGCTTCCTGCACTGGCTGTAGTCCAGTGCAACGTGGTGACAATTGTGGTGGCACACTTACACTCACAAGTCGTCATATGTCGATACTTGTGTCGCAACATACTCACAAAATCGCGATCGGCGTTTCTTGTGGCGGAAAACCGTCTGAGAGCTCGGTAGGCCTATCCTATCACGCTGCTTTCTCTCTCTGTCTCTTTCTCGCGACACGCGCCATGCTCGTTAGCTAGCTCACATTTTTCGATGTTCGTTTGTCATCGGATCGAGCGTGTAATCGAATAATCGAGTGAATATGAAATTCACTCGTAAATTCGTCACAATATTGATATAAATTATATTTAACCTCCAGGCGGCCGGGATTTAAGAAAGAGATAAAATAAAACTTTGCAGAACATTTTGCCTACAAATGATCTTTAATGGACCCCACATATGGGTCGACCAAAATGGTGGCCAGATTTGACCCTTCTCGGCCGGGAAGGTTTTGGGAATATACATTTTTTTTTTGAGAATTTTGGCATTTAGTAATATTTTGAGCATTCAATCAATATACAGCGTACATTTGACCTGTACTTAGTTGAAAATACCCTTCAGACATTCTTATTAGTGTCGAAAAACTAGGGATTTCGGCGAGATTTTCGAAAATCAGAAAATTTATAATAAATTTTGTATTCGACCCTTCAAGGATCCCTGAATTAGTAATATATTTCCTAATGGTGAAGAAGCTGCTTGTACAGTAGGCCAAGTGTACAGTTTGAATGTTTTACAATTTTATCAAAATTAGGTCCAGCTCAAATCTCGATCTCAATCCCCCTTAGCATCACCCAGGGCTAACGACGTGGACGTGTGAATTGTGTAGCCCCTTTTTTTTGAATTTTTTTTTATCTTTTTTTGTTATTTTTTTTATAAATTCTGTATTTGTAATTTTTCAGTTTTTTTCCTTGGTTTTTATTTTTTGATTTATACAATACCTCTAATGTATGATATTCTTCGAAGCAAGAGTCTAGACATAATGATACCTCACATTTTGGGCAATGATACAACGCTTTCTGCCACTTGCATTGAACTTTGTAAAATGTTTACGTATAAGGCGAGTTGGCTGAGGATAGATTGGTAATTCAATATTATCACCAATTACGAGACTATTTATTATACTCATTCGAAGTCGGTGAAAGAAATATAAAATTTTTCGTTCAGTTTATTTAAAGCATGTGCATTTATCAAAGCAAGATCAAGTAGATGAAAAAATAGCTTTTTGTACCATTTGAGGGATTTTCGTATTGATTGTGCTAAAGCTAATTAACACTCAACATTGTCTATACCACCCATGTTTTTATTAAAGTCAATAATGCAGCTTGATTTCAATTTTATTTCACCAGTTTTGTAATGAACTATACCAGTAGATGCGTAACCGAACTGATGTACTGTAGTGATCATCCAAACTTTTTTTTTATCCTGCCATTTCAATGCCAGCCATATCATGTTATGTCCTACTTGTGATTCCCCTTTGTCTAACTTGCTTTCTAATTTTGGAAGACCAGTTCTATTTTTTTTTTTTTATATATAGTGCCACAAAGACCAGTATCTTTTTCATGCAAATATTCTGCTAATTTTGGAGACGTGTACCAATTATCTGCGTAAACAACGTGTCCCTTCCCAAAGTGGGGTTCCATGAAATGAGCAATTATGTCCCCTGTCACACCGAGATCGAATTTTTTACACTCAGTGTCTGCCCCAGTATAAACAATAAATCCTAAAATAAAACCGCTAGTACAATCTACTACTTGAAATAATTTTTTTCTAAATCTATCCCTTTTCAATGGGAGAAACTGTTTGAATTTGAGTCTCCCTTTCCATAATAAAAGACTTTCATCCACACACAAGTTTTTACCAGGATTTAGAAATGTTAAAAATTTTTCATTTAGATTATCTATTATGATTTTACTTTTTATCAAAGGATGGTTCAAAACTTGCGTATTATCGTGAAAATGAAGAAATCTTAAGATTTGTTCATATCTATTGCGTTTCATTGTTGGCGGAAAAATTGGTGTGACTAATAAAGGATTCTGTCTCCAATAATCGTCTAATGAAACTTTTTTTGTGTGACCTATCAACATAGTCAGCCCAAGAAAGGTTTTGAGCTCACTTATCGATAGAGCTTCCCAAGTTTTCATGTGCATACAATCTGGTTTAGGATTTTGAAGTTGGAAAAGGTTTGTTTCATGAACGATGTGATCCAATAGACGTTCATCAAAAAATAAATCCAAATAATTTATTGGTGAACAACCACCTAAATGAACTTTGTCATCCATGTGACTGGGCTGTCCGGTGAACTCTTTTATTGATGGATAATAATTATTATCATAGAATATTTCAAGTCCTGGTATATATTGCAAGGGAATCATTCAAGAAATTTTATTAATTTGTTTAATAACAAATAAATCCAGATTGTTTAAACAAATTTACGTTACGAGAATACCCACGGTTTCCGAAAATAAATTCAAAATATAAAATCTAATTCAATTTAACTTCACTGCGCAAGCGCACGCACCTCGCGCAGGTTCGCGCAGATTGCAAGGAAGTGCGAGGCCGCATTAACTATGAAAATTTTCTATACACCGTCTCGGGGCCAGAACTCGGAAAACAGAACCGGGAAAATTCCGGAAAACGCACTAATCACGATAAGAA
>UELU01137903.1:0-13156 GCA_900490025.1 Megastigmus dorsalis | reverse complement strand
GAAATAAGATGTTTCTATAAATTAATATAAGTAGTATTTTACTTTTGATTTGGTATAAAACTGGTTTTGAGGCATACAAATTTGTATTTTCTTTAAAATTCGGGTGACCACAATTACCCACTGACCCCCATTACCCCGGTCTACCCTAATGTGTCTTTAAGCAACTGATAATATCCAGATGAAAATGATTTATATATAATTATATATAATCATATATAACCCTATATAAAAACTTATATGATTATTTATAATCATGTAGAATTATATATGATTATATATGTATATTGTCTCTATATAACTATATACGATTGAATGCATTTATATATAGAATTATATGATCATACATAATTATATGCGACTTTATATAATGTATACAATTTTCAACTCAAATGTTTTCAGTTTTACTTACATACTTTCATGCGCAGCTGTATATATATAGTTATAAATATATATATAGCTGTATATATATAGTTATAAATATATATATAGCTGTATATATATAGTGATAGTAGCAGTTATATATAGTTATAAAAAATCATATATAATTGTATAAAGTCATATATAACTATGCATGACTGTTCATAACTGTTTACAATAAGTTATGCTTTTTGATGCACTGCGCATAATTATCGCTAGGTGGCGACCCGTTCTATGCCCCTGCAAGAGAAAAATCAGCCCTTCGGGTATAAATATAACCCAAATTCCTCACGAACAAAAAATTTTTTAGAAAGTTCAAATATCTAGTATTTGAACAATATAAAATCTTTTCAAAGGTTAAACCTTATTAAATAAAATAAATATTTTTTGTGATTATGCATTATTTTTCACGGTTGAACATTATATATAATTGTATATGTTTATATACAATCGTATATGACCACATATAATCATATATCATCGTGTACAATTATATAGAGACAATATCAATATATAATTATGTACAGTTATATATAAGCACTTATATAAAATTATATATAATTATGCATGGTACATTTTCCCCCGGGTAGTTATCAATTAATATTTATTTTGATTCGCATAAGTAATGTACACGTCTTTTGTTTCAGGTGAGTTCAGGAAATTATTATACTGGTGAATATCCATCGCAATGTAAGTTTTTATGTTTTCTAATTTCTTTCAATACACATATCACGAATTAAAAACATTTTTTTAATTAAGTCAATTGAATAGCTCATATAAACGAAATTTAAACGCGCTGTTTCAAAATACCTAGCTCACCAATAGCGTTTACCAATTAATTGATTTGGGGCTTTATTATCCACATGCTCAATCAATTCGATTTCTATCAGTAATATCCAATAATGTAAAATAATATGCACAGCTTATCGTGTATATTATTATGTTGTAAGCAATGAAATTCATTTAAAATAAAAATTTTTACATGTATTTTTTATCTACTTATTAAAAAGTTATATACTTGGTTTGATTAACTTTATTAATATTTAAAATCTGCGAAACTAATTTGTGAAACAACAGTCAAAGATAGGAATCAGAGACTATAAAAAACTAGCAACAGAATTCCAAATTCTATTTCAAAAAGTTGATGATAAACAATTTAATGATTCGGGGGAGGTTGATGAATCGATGGTAAAACAAAATCGTAGAATAATTTTATGATATTTCGGATAAATACATAAACTTATTGTTAATTTTAAAGTAATAGAAAGACAAATTCTCTTCTGTTATTGTAAATTAGTTCTATTTTAAACTGCCAGAAAAGGAACATGAAAAACGATTTATTAGGTTCTTTTTTCAAGTTATACGATAAATACCTCATAATAAATAACAGTCCTTCATTCTTTAAATGCAATGCAAAATAAAGCAATAGATTTTAAAACATCGTCTTTCCACATCGCAGTCGATGAAGACAGATTTGCCTTCTTCCAACTATTTTACAAAGGACAATAATTTTACCAGCCTTAATGATCTCTCAGAGTTAACGAGGTGTAAATTAACTAGTTTAAATGCTACCATTGTTGCCAGATTTTCTTGTATCTAAATTGCGATTGAAAAGTGAAATGTGCATTTAATTGACAAGGCGTAAATGAGCTAATTGATGAGATTTGACTTGCTTGAAACAATGACAAGATTTATTAGCTATTGATTTTATTTGTTATATCCAGCCAGTTTTTCCAAAGTTATCTAATTTATTTTTAAGGTTCTTCGCTTGCTGGCAGCTCCAGCTCCTTTTTCACCCAGCACGCTTTGTTTGAAATAAATACATATAATATGTAACTATATCATGATCCGATAAAATGACCTTAATCGAAAATGTTAACTTAGCTAGTCAATAGAAAGTCTGTTGCAACTTTGTTTTGACTTCCTACGTACCTCATGTACCTCCTTAACCTTCTGACAGCCGGCATTTTTCCTACTGAAAAAGTGTAACTTTCTCGAAATTTTCCATATAAATGTTTCTTAAGTAATAATATATGGGGGCCGATGAATGCCGAATTTTTAAAGGGAAATTTTCAAAATTTTTATATCAGAAAAAAAGCTTTTTGTGGGTTTTGATTGTTGCTGAGAACAATTTTGATACTTATTTTGATAAAAAATGGATGCTAGATGATGAATTGGCCATTTTTATCAATTTTGGAGTCAATTCTGACTAGTGATAATACATAGAATTACATAGAATTAGACTTTACTTTTTAAAATTTTTGGTCTGCCATCTTGAATTCGCCATCTTGGAATTGAAAAATTGCAATTCTGATTACATATTTGTGCTCAGCAACCTTTAAAACCCCCGAGTAAGATATTTCAAGCAAAATTATTGCATGACGCCAAATGGCTGTCAGAAGGTTAAATAAGATTAAGGTCAATATTAATTTTTTAATATAGTCGGCTGGACTTAGACATTCATGTCTCGATTTTTTAATAGCTCGATCGATAAGCAATAAGTAAATAGCTAATTGCATCGTCTAATATAAATTCAAAGGATAATCTGCATATGAATAATGAAATGTTAAGGAGACGGCAGAGTAATCTCCTTTACCGATAGATACCAATGGTTTTAAAAAGTAGTTTTCTGCTTCTCAGAAAATAATGTGTCATTTTCTGTAAAAACAATAGGTGTTCTCTCTGCTAATTGTAATAATGATTATTTATAACGGTTTTTTACGGTAAAAGGACATTAATGAGATCTAAAACCTTAATTAAGTGCCGCCTAAAGCACGCGATAAAACTTTTAAAACCCTTTAATGTTTTTTACTGAGAAAAAAAATTAATGCATAATCTTTATTACGATTAGAATTGGGATAACTATTTTTTTTACAGGTTGCCGCATTATTTTCTGAAAAGCAAAAAACCTCTTTTTTAGCAGCGTCATCTTACAGCTTTTTTGTAACTAGCTGGTACATGATGTTTGTTTATACAAAAAAAATAATGGATTTCTTCATTACATCCTATTTTTAATAGCAATATCTTTGGAAAGTTTCATGTGAATTTAGTACTTATAGTTTCAGAGAAAACTTTGATTACGTTATCACCGGTAGCTGTTGGTAAAACAGAGTACTCCGATGTCCACATCGGATACCGACAGAAGGATCCCTACTTATATAAAATACCCTAAGGAAGAATCTCCTCAACGAACTGACCGATTCACCTGAAACCTTTACAAATGATAGAATTTATAAATACATTGGGGACGGTGCAGAAAATTCCGAAAAATTAAGTAAATTTAATGCTATAGTATAAAATATTAGGCTTTTTGTTAATTACAGTTTTATTTATACAAGGTGGCACGATTTTTTGGCTGTTTAATCTAAAATTTTTTGTGTTTGTCTCAATGTATATATAAATTTTCTGTTATTTTTCAAAGTTTCTCGTGAATCGGTCAATTCATTTAGGAGAAAACCTTGATCGGATAAACGTGATAAGTATAGGAATCTACCTGTCGGTTTCCGACGACTCCTTCAATTTGAATTCGATTCACACAATAAACATCGATCAATAAAAATTTGCTCGACGCTACGAAGATAACTGAGGCTACACCTACTGTTTTATTCACCTTTTGCGCAAGTATTTTGACGCCAACTTATCCTAGCCCTGGATTGAAAGGAGTTCATAAAATTTGATTGGTCAATTTTAAGGCATCTTGAGTGTCTTGCGTTCTCTCCATTTCTAATGCCAAGCAAAAAGATTATCGCCTCAGACTCGATCCGTTCATACCATGTATTTGAAGAATTTCATGTGATATTGGATTGTTTGAATTCTTAAGCGGTTACTTTATAATACTACAGTCCTTCGTTAATACCCATAATATTCTAGAATATCTCAGGAAGATTGTTAAATTACCAAAAGAAGCTCATGATTTCCGCTTGTCGAATAAAAATTTTACGAGCACAGTCATCAGTTTTTCCCTGAAGAAAAGGTTTTCCAGTCGATTAGCTTTATGCAATATTGCAATCGCAAAAGAAAAGTACAGCGGTAACGCGTAAAAGTATAGCAGCTCCCTAACCTAAAATATCGTCAAACCAAGAAGAAGTATAGGCGGAGGAACAGAAGAAGAAGAGGAATAGAAAAAGGCGCGCACGTCTTATCGCTCGGTCCGAAATATCGAACTGAAAAGCCCCCGACTGCTGCAGTGTCGAGTTCCCCGCCGTTATCGCTGACCTCTGTATTTCTCGCCTGGATTTAGGCCACTGCACCTGTGTATTTGCGTCGTGTCATGCATGTGTGTCTCTGTGTGTATATGTAGGAGGCCGAACTGCGCTATGCCGGTTTTGACGCTAAAAGGGAGCTTGGTAGTCGAAACAGGCCGCGAGCGCGGCCGATGACAAGGTACATCGACTCAGAGTGTGTCTGAGTATAAGGGATTGGAGGTGCGGGGGGCAGTTGGCCACCACCACCGAGTGCAATCAAGTGCGGCAAGACTTACTCGGGCAGATAACGTATTTACCGCTCAAAGTGGAGTATATATACACGGGCACAACATGATGCATTTAGCTTGCCTTTGTGTACGTGCGTGGATATTACATGGGACTTATGTATCGCCTGTTACCGGCCACTTCTGTCTTCCCCTATATCTCCTAATGTAATTTCGTTCACTCTTAAGAGTGGATTTGCCTGCAGCTAAGGGACGAATTTTGTTTTTTAACTGGTCAATGGCATAAATTAGTGGTAATCTTTATCTTTAAGGATCGATTTGATAATCATCTGGATATGATTTCTCTTTTTTGATACAATTCCTCTGGTAAAATCTGATGGCCGAAAGACCTTAAGTCAAAGTAAAAGCTATGTGATTGGTTTAGCGTTAGATATATTTAGTACAAAGCGACATAATAAATTGAATAAACACATTTATTTAAAATATTTTGATAATAACATACAGATTATAATATTTTTATAAATAAGGTGCGCGAGGCGCGTATGGATATAGCTAGTTGATTTAAATCCATACAAACATGTTAGAATATTAGACGGTAAATAAATTATGCAAGTTCTTATGGAGTTAAATGTTTACAACTTTAAGTTTAAAAATGAATGTATCACTCGAAATGAATATTTTCTGAAACTCACAACTTTTTAATTTGAAATTGTCTTAAATGCTGTTTGTCCTTGAAATACCTTTATATATTTAAGTATGCCTTATATGTTTAGTAAAGCCGCTTTAGAATGCCGATAAAGAAAGGTCTAATAAAAACGGTTTTATTGATAAAAATATCCATGTGTGTGTATCTATGAGCGTTATTGTATTTCTGGAATCATCTTAGCTAATGTTTTAACAATCATTAAAGCTCATTTTTTTATCAGAGTGTTTATTTAGAACTACATACTGCTTTGATTATTTGACTTTAAGAGGAAATGCTATGGTCAGAAACATACCTAGCTTAATTTAAAGAAATATTTAAAAAAATTAAAGACTCATACAGCCTTTTTTCCATCTCGTGCGGTAATGTAGTGTTACGGGGTAGTTGACCCCGTTATGTCTTCTTTCCCCTTGCGCTCTTTTTTTGTATTTCGGCGACGCGGCGACTAGAGCACTCGAAAAATTTACATGGAATGCTTTAATACGATAAAAAGGCGCGCGTGAAAAAAATAGTAGACGCGCTTGAACGTCTGACCCAATTTACCCGGAAAAGAAACAAAAATATCAATGAATTTCAGCTTCACTCGTTTTTTGCTCATACTCTTAAGTCTTGTTTTTCTTTTTTGGTTTCGAGTACATTGCAAATAAGTTCGGAATAATTAAATTTTAATGTTATTTTCTTTTTTATTTGGTCTTGGTAAAATTCTTATTAAAGTAGTTGAATGACATAAAGGAATAAAGATTTTCTCTTACTATTATATAAATTACCTTTCAGAAAAAGAAAGACTTGACTTAAAATTAAATTATGTTTAACGTTAAGAAAGAACCTATTGGCTTGCAATATGAAACAGTATTTTTACCTACAAATCGACTTCTAAGTAAAACAAATAATTTTCATTTTGCAGGTATACGTCATTTTATTCGGGTAGTCGCTGCCTTTTTCAGTAACACAGAATTTATTCACTTGCTGCAAGAAGATTTCATCTTGCAACAAATACTTATCTTTTTTCTGATTGTATAATGGTTTAGACAGAAGAGTTTTATCTGTGCTTGAAACAAGAAAAACATATTTTAGATGAAAGAACCCATTAGTTACTTGCTACAAACAGAATTCATTTTGCTGTAAATAATAAATGTAATATCTCGCAAGCATATTTTTTCTCTTGTATGCAGCATCCATTTTTCTCAGTGTAATAACTTTATTCTTACTGGGCATAATTTAAGATCTAATTTTCAATCTTTATGATTTGGAAAAATTCAAGAACTCTGAGTAGTATCGCTTAAGACATTTAGGCATGACAGCTCCAATCTCTTGGCGATAAAACTAGGAACTAAAATTCATTCATTTAAGTATTAAGTAATAAATGTAAATTAATTAAAGCGGTCCAATGGCAGCTCTAAACTCAGCGCTCGATATAGGCACAAGTTGTGTCTGGCGTTGCTTCTTGCAATCCTCATTAGCTTGGTGTGTGTGTGTGTATGTGTGCGTGCGAGAGAGAGAGAGAGAGAGAGAGAGAGAGAGTGAGAGTGTTTCGCACTGCAAGATTTCCACCCCTTCAAGAACGTCATTTCGTGTGCGAACGGCTGCAAGGATTATGGCGGATGACATGTATTTGTGATCATGTGTTTAGGTATACGTTGAACTATATATATACTTATATATTAGAAACGAAAAATTCAAGATTTTTTATTTGAAAGATAAAACATTAATAGTTAAAATGTGATTTTTAGCGGAGTAAATAGGGTTGAAGTATCGTTTGTGACCAATGCTCCTATTTTGATCATTTGTCTTCATTTTAAAAGTTTTTAATATCTTAAATGCAAATTTAAACAATGCATTTAGATTACACCCGACTAAATAAAACTTACAAAAAATATCGATAAAGATTGATTAGATAAATTATAAATAATATTTAAAACTGATATTAAATCGATTGAAAAATTAAGTCATAATCAAAAAATAAAGAAGAAAAATATAATCTTATGAAAAAAGGCATTGTATTTGCATTATAAAAGTACATCATATTTATGTTTTACAGCCTATGTTTATCATTTAGAGGTAAAAACAATAGCAGTATAACTATGTTTTGATGCCCACTAAACCGAAAACTATAAATATAAGTGAAACAATAGAGATGTGAAAAGTATGATTATAATAAAATAATTAACAACCAGGTAGAAATGAAACGTGATAATTGGAAAATTTCTGAGTATTCGTGTTAAAAATGACGAGTTTGTAAGCAGTTCGCTACCGAGAAAAACCGTGCCAAAAGTGCAAATGTGCCAAATGTCCAGTTTCTCATCATTTCTTTAATAAATAAGCATTTTTCGCATAGACCGGCGAGGATCAAAATGCTCTTGCTAAAATGTTTTTGTATTTATTTTACGTAATTCTATAATAATAATAATCTATATAATAATCACAATATTCTTCTTTCATTGCACTACATGCAATGAGTATGAAGCAGGTCTAGAGATTCTTTCATTGACTGCATATTTGAATTAAATTAATTTTGCGTACTCGCCTTGAGCGAGAGCTTTGCTTTCGTCATTGTTAATTAGGGTTGATTAGAGAGAGGTGGGGAGAAAAAGTGTGTTCTCGAGAACAATGCATCCATTATATCACTGATTAATTCCTGCACACGTCACACACAAACTCTGCAGCCTCGGCCGTATTATGCCTACGCAGCAGTCACTTTTGTACACGGAGAAAAATGGTCTTATAAACTTTAATAGAATCCTTATGAATTTTTACTAAACTTTTTACGAATCCTGAGACAGACTTCAATTTTATTTATTATTCCATTAAGTACCCATAGGTAGTAATTTTTGGTGATACCGATTTTTTGTTAAAATACTTCTGCAAAAAAATATGGCGTGTATTTCACGAAAAAAAGTTAAAAAATTTGGAAATTTTCAACTTTATGAATTTTTTTCATAAAGAAAATGCAATAAAAATAATTCAAAATACTGCAAAAAAGTGTAATCGATGTTCAAATATTACGGCAAAATTTTTTTCATGATTTTAAAATATTTTTAAAATTTCTAAATTTTTTATATAATAGTTGAAAATATCAAAATTTTTTAACTTTTTTTGGTGAAAAACACGCCATATTTTTTTGCAGGAGTATTTTAACAATAAATCGGTATCACCATTCGAAAGAACAGCTCAAAATACGTCAGATATGATCTTTTTCAAATTTTTTCAAACCTTTTTTTTAGTTGAAAAAAAGCCTTGAAAAAGATGTTGAAAATTCGGGGTCTTGGTCGTCAGCGGGTTAATTTAAGAAAACTCTGCCTACTTTTAAGGGGAGAGTGGAGTCAGGATCTCGTATATATTAGTCTTTAATTTTCTCAAAAATAAAGCAATAACCACTTCGAAACGACCTGGAGCACCGTAGCTATTGCCAAAAAATGAAAATGATTGTACTATTGGCATTTACATACTTTTTTCTAATTCTTGGAACTCGCGAAGTACAATAGTAATGGTTAGGCGAGGACAAACGTGCTCATCATCCTCCATGCATCTCCAGTTCCAAGAATCAACAACAAGTGCAGCACCAATGCCACGCGGAAGTGCAAAATCATATTCATATTGGCAATGGCTATGGTGTTCCAGGACGTTTTGGTGTGGTTATTGTTTTATTTTTGAGTAAATTAAAGACTAATATACGAGATCCTGGCTCCAGTCTACCGTTAAAAGTAGGCAGAGTTTTATTAAATGAAGCATCGAATTACGTATTCAATTGAGTTGTATACGTATTCAGGTGTTCCATTTGCTTAGATGAATTGCTACAATATAACCAATGTACCATAAAGGTACTCGAAATCGATTGCGAACAAAAATTCGAAAATTTACGTAAGTTCAGTTTTCACTTACTCTTCCAATTATATCAATTTCAGAACTTCCTTTCAACTAAACATCCAGAACATAATTTCACGATGCTTTGGCTGACATAAATTGTCTTCGACCTTCCCTTAGGCTAGCGCTTAAAGTATAAATTATTTATACATTATTTGCATTAGCTCCGGATTTACAAGAAATATGAGAATCTGAGAAAAACTGAACTGCGCAGACTGATATTTTGTCAAGCAATGTTTACTTTTTCTTGTATCAAAATAAATTTTTTGGCTGGCTTTCAACTGGATTGATCCATTCAGTGGGTCTCAAATATTACTATACTTCTTAGTGAATTTCAGTCACTTCTTACTCTACCAACTCTTTTTACGAACGCACAAAAAGACCATTTTGCAAGGAGCTTGAATAAGTGAAGGTCAGTTAAATATTGCCTTGCATTAAAGAAAACTAGTTTGTTTTTTCGATTAGTACATACCTTTTTACAACACAGAACAGATTACATCATATTTATACTATTATCAAGTATATATACTATTATAATGTTTTGCACTATCATTATTATTCTAGAATTATTTTTATCATTTTTTTTACTTGTACTTGTTAAGAATACGTAGTATTGATTAGACACCCCCAGGTCTGGACGATTTCTTTGTTTGTGATTGGTCGAGCGCGTCCAGACATTAGTACTGTCCATTCACTAGTCGTGTACAGTCACTGGGTCATTTACCTTATTTAAATATCAACATGAAATTCCATTTTTTCCAGAAAATTTTTCATCTAGGTAGTGTTTAAAGTGTTTAAATAAAGTGGTCTTTTCTCCTTAAAACTAGAGCTCGAGTATTTTATGGCACAACGTGTAAAAAACTAAATTTAGCGCATGCGACATTTTTCCGGCGTGTCATAAATCGAGTTTCTTGCACGAGTGTCATAATGTAGTATATTGTGCAACTAGTGCCGAAAATAAGTTATTCAATGAGTAAGAGATTTGCAACGCGAGACGCAGGCAAATGCACGAGCCGAAGGCGAGTTTTACGGCAACTGTTGACTTTTCCGCACTAGGCTGTAAAAGAGACTTACTTTCTCCTAGTGCGGAAAAGTTAAAGGTTTCCGCACAAGTGTGCCAATATGCAGTTTCCGTTCTGAATATAGGCACGAAAATGGGCATTTATCATGCATGCTAAAGTACCACTTTCTCTCCCGGCGCCTGTTCGAGAATGTTGTATTTTCTTCCTCGTTAGGTAAAAAATATTTTCCTTCCTATTGGCGTAATCTACTATTTAATTATTAATATACATGCACAGACACCAAAAAAGCTTACGCTATAAATGGAGAACAAATTGCATCACACCAAAGTACATATCTACACTAGTTAAAAGCTCTAAGCGATAAAGTACTATATTATAACTTCTAATAAAGCTATAGTAAGAGTAACCATATCTTTTTGTCGGTGATCAGCACTACAATCCTATCCGTCAAGTTAATCCACTTTAATCGCTGAATTCCGAGCAACGCCTCTCGCCGCTTTTTACTGCTACTTCCAGAATCTCGTGAAGTCGCGAGTTGGTGCACATCGTGGCATTCCAGCCGTCATAATTGACCAAATTAGTGCGTCTGCCACGAGCAACCAAGAGGAATTATTCGAATTCCGCGCGTCAGATTCCAGCCGGCGATACGAGACGCCCCCTGTCGACTCATCTCAACTATCCATGACAGTAAGAATGTGTGATATTGCAATTCACACTGATTAAACGATCGCTGAACCTACGGCTGTGTTCACGCCTCCTCTCCCCATCAGCTTGTTAAGACTTCGGGCTTTACTTGGATCCGATTGACGCGCTGGGAAGTAAATGGTTCGTTCGTTCTGTGCAGTATTAGTGAGACTCGTTGTGCCGAATGGCTAGTACATTTTTTTCTTCTGTATAAATTGGGTTTGAAGAGGAGGTACGACTATCTAATGACGACAATTATTAAAATCGATTAATAACACATTCACATCGAACGGACAGAAAATAGCTCTTTTTTCGATCGGGAATTTCATCTACTTTTCGTCAACCGATTTCTACAAAACTCCTTTCTAGGTCGCTATTCATGAATCTGCAATTAGAAATTTAGTCGTTAAACACCTAAAATACCATTCTGATATTCTATGCTATTCTTACTTTGTAATCAACAAGTAATCAACAATGTAAGACAAGAAATTTGATATAGCACCACGTGATTGTTATGAAAATATCAACATTGTAACTGAAATTCTACTATAAAATGTACATATTGTGATATTAACGATCACTTCAACGTAGTATTAGTTTAGAATTGTGCTAATATTGATGTATGGAAAAGATTTTATTATAAAATTTATTTTACTGGATCATTTTTGATTTTGTAGTCAACTAACCGAAATCAAAACTACATATTCTGCTCATTTACTGTTATATTTATAATATTATAACAGCAAATTGATTCTACATTGTGATAGTACAATTATGTTTTGATTGGTACTATATCATTTACTTCATTAATAAGTCTTTTTGTATTAAATACTTTTTGCAACTATTTATTTTAAGTCAAATTTTAATCTGAAATTGGCTCCCCTTTGATCAGAAATTATTACCACGTATTTAAATGGCTGATCAGAAACTGTTCCCTTTGCTATATTCTCATTAAAATGCTTATTTTGAATTTAGCATTGTTTAATAACATAGTTTTATCGTACCGGATGAAAGATGAAAGGAAGATAAATGAAAATAATGAAGTTAATTATGTGTTTTTTTAATTATAAATTTTGAAAAGTATGCGAAATATTCTTAAGTGATCAGAAGTCGGTATATTATCGATTTATTTTTTTTTTAATTAGGGTAAATGTCCTATTTAGTGAACCTGTCCTATTTGCGTTGAAAAGTTGTAAATTATAAATTATCCTTTTGTTGATTAAAAATATCAATATGAAATCTACAATACATTTATAAACGAAAAGATTTTTTTGATGGCACACTAAGCAGGTCAGTTACCCTATGTGTCTTGACTAATGGCAGATGTGTAATAAATTATTATGCAAAAATATTCAAGAATAATAAACTTAAAAACTAAAACTCGGGAATCAAATTGACGCTGTACCCTGGTAGAACATTGACGAGTTCGGCTGCTTTTATATCCAGCCGTTAGCCAGTTTCGACTAGCCATCATTTAGAGTTTCAAATCGTCAAATGCTCGGTAATGACCAGTGAAGACTAAACGTCAAAAGTAAACAAGAGTCGAGAGTCGCTTGTTTAAGCATAACCACAATATTTTATGCATTAAACGCTAAATTTTTAAGTTTAATATATCAACTTAAATATGGTAATATGTATATTTATATGACCAATAATATTGATTTATATTATTAGATATCAATATATCAGAATATGGGATGAATAAATTGATCACTGCGAACGATGTATAAGCAATTTATTTAATCGCAACGTTTCGGGAGTTTTTATTACTCCCCTCTTCAGGCAAGGCTGAAATTTTTTGGTCACTTAGTCAAATATTAACATTTTTTATGGAAATAATAATTCATACTTTTATTTATTTAAATTCCACGTCTTTCTCAACAGCATTCTTATCATTAGTAAAATTAAAATAAAAAATGCTCTCCTGAGTCCGAGTTTCTTTCTGGGTCTCGTGTTGCATGGACTTCCCATGTATATCGCGGGACTCAGGAGAGCATTTTTTATTTTAATTTTACTAATGATAAGAATGCTGTTGAGAAA
>UELU01137902.1:0-12788 GCA_900490025.1 Megastigmus dorsalis | reverse complement strand
CCACCGAGGGAAGAAGAGGCGATGAGCGACCCGCCAATATCGTGCGAACCGTGTCCAGCGCCGAACTATGTAGACAACAACGCTCCCTGCGAGGAGCTATCGTTACCACCCCAACCCGTCGCGAACAAACCACAGCGCCCAACGAACCTTGAGCAGCCCACGGTTCGAAAACGAGGTCGGCCCCCAGGGAAGAAAAAACGCCCAGAGGCAACTGAGCTCTCCGTATCACCAAGGTGGTTAAGAAACCGTGCGCTGCATCGGGAATAAGAAGTGGTTAACTTGAGATAACCTAGGTTTTTGTGTTTTCTTCCCTTCGGGATGAGCTTCAACATCACGCGCCAGCAGCTGGAGGAGCTGATGGCATCGCTCATCGGCCACCACCTAGAGCACCCGGCGGTGGTCGAGCTGCTGGAGACGGCGATGGATGCCCTCCGGCAAAAGGAAGAGGAACTTCGCCGGGACGACGCGGAACGGCAGAAACAGTCCTCCGTAATCATCGAGGAGATTCATGGAGAGAAAGCCACCGCGCCGTCCTGCGGCATGGTTCGAGGTCCGGAGGAGGAGCTCCCCGGGCCACCTAAGGGGGCAGTTCCAGCGCCGGCTCCAGCAGCGCCAGGGGCAGAGACCAAGCCCCTGGCTAGCGGCGTGAAAGAAAGGGCAACCCAGACAGAGGAGGAGGACCTCTGCGCGCAGCCTCCCCAGCTCCGGAGGCCACACACCACCACCACCAAGGAGGGAGGCTCCGCCGCGGCGCCGGCTGAGAAACCCTCGGCCTCAAAGGACGGGGGTGCCGCGCGGCGGCTCACTCCGCTGGAGAGCAATTGACAGCGCATAGAGGCCGCGCTCAGCGAAGCCCGGGCCAAACACCGGGAGGCCACCAGGCTGGAAAGCGAAGCTTTCGCGGCCCTCGATGACTTCGTCAAAAACTTTACGAGCTGCGAAGTGAGGGTCGGCCGGTGGATCTCCCTGGTGCAGGAACGCCGGGAAGAACTCGCCGAACTTACGGCTCTCAAGGCCCGCAGGGCCGAAGAGGCAGCACGCCGCGAAGAAACGGCGAGGAAACTGCGCTAGGCCAGGAAGGAACGGGAGGAGAAAGAGAGGAAGGCGGCACAGGCAGAAAACGCCGTGGCCCAAGCAGAACGAGAGCTGGAGCTCGCCCGTCAACGAGAGGCGGCGGCAAGGGCCCAACTGGCAAAAGACGGCGACTCACCGCCGAAGAGCTGCCAGCCACCCCCATCACAACACCGACAGGCAGCGGCGGGCACCGCGCCCCCAACAACCCCCGGGGCCAAGCAGGCCAAAAGGCACGGCCAGTAGTGCCGCCATCCGTGGATAAGAGAGCCCAAAAAGTGCCCCAACCCGTAAACCGGACACAATAAAGCCGCTGGCCGGGGACCTCCCCCACCCAAACCAAGGACATTGTAAATAATTGTTTTCTTCCTCCTTGTAAATATTTCTTTTGTATTTTTTTTACCTTGATAAATTGGGATATTTATTTGCGTTCCCTATGCGTAACGGCTGTGTCGCTATCTGGAGGTACGCGACGCCAGGAGGGAGGGTGTAATGGCAGAGCGCGCGAAAGGAACGGCGCGTACGAATAGGCGCGCGCGCGCGGGAGAGAGAACGAGGAAGAAGGCCGAACGGAAGCGGCCATACTGTTCTCGTCTCTCTAGCCGTACGCCACGTGCAGTGTGTTCGCTCCCGCGTGGGCGTATTTTTCGAGCAACCTAGCGGTTGGATTGTACGAGTGTGTGAAGGTGCAGTGGTGGAGGCACGAAGGCCCCCCACCATCCACTACTCCCTAGTCACTCAGGAGCGGGCGCTGCAGCGAGAGAGCCCGAGGGAACGGCGGGCAGCGGCAGCCACGCGGTGTCGAGAGAGCACGCGCCTCAACGAACGAGAGCGAGAGAGAGAGAAAGAGACGCGCCGATCCCGATACTCGGCCGCGCAAAGTAAGTGCGCTTTATTTTCTCGCGAACGAACAAGCCCGTCGTGAAAGCCAGCGCGGACGCGCACTGGCCGACGGTGACGCGATTGCGACAGGTTATTCGTCGTAGAGTAACCTGCACCGTGATAGCGGCGTCGGAGCTTGTAAGCCACGAGCCGAACCTCGTGGCAGCTCCAGAATATTACTTGCGCGCATGTATGCGAACTCGGCCCGTTCGTCGTGTTCTAATTTATATTTGAATCTATAGTTGAATTCGTCGTTACAGAATATATTTTATCTTTTGTTGCTTAATTGAATTGAGTGAGTGTTATTTCGTGACCTCACTCGCATCCCGTTTCCCCGCTCGTGCGAATATCGCCCTCGCCGATCGTGGCGAGCTGGCCGGCATTTACGGCTGGAAAAGCCGTACGGTTTCGCGATTTCGCGATCCTTTCAGGTGCGAATTTCCTAAGGAGTGAGAGAGACAGAGAGAGCAGTTGTCTCTCTCTTACGAAAAGCCGAGAGGGATATCTCTCGGCGTTGTTAATAGGGTCCGGCATTGAACGGAGGTGCGATTGTACAAGCGGCTTAAGTCCACCCGCAAACGAGGGAATGCAGTTACGGGACAGCTGCAGCACACCATCCCGCCAGGGCAAGTCGCCCTAGCCGTACATATCCCATAGCCAGGACCCCGTTACAGTATATATTTCTAATTATCGTTAATAAACAAATTCGCCATAATTTACGCAATTAAACTTTTATACTGCATTAATTGTTTAAAACGATTGTTTTTCTTATTTTTATTTATTTTAGACGTTTCTAGAATATAAACTAAATATTTAACTAAATGAAAATTAGTGAAAATTTCGCTGTAAGTTGTTTAAAACTTTTAAATGTACACAACATTTCTTGATATGGCATAGTGTATTTTAACGTAAGTTATAAAAATATAATTTTCTAGATAAATTGATTACTCCTAAAATAACGGGATTTTCATCACTTAAGTTGTGCATAGTTATAGCACTCTGCAATAATGCTTGATTTGCTTAATAAAATGTTGACGTATTTGCTCAAATTTCCGCGATATTGAATTTAGAATGAAAATAATATTATTTACACTCCTAACGGAAGAAGTGCACAGTCAACAGTCAACGGAGAAAGTCAGTCAACCCTTGGAAGTAATAGAGTAGAACTTAGCGCCATTGACTGACTTGACGGTCGACGGCTTTGACACACTGCTCGCCAAATGGAGCTTTGAGAGAATGAAGGGATATGCTTATAAATAAAAGAAATCCATTTTGAAGCGATCGACTTTCATGGTTTAGAGGTACATCGGTATAGATTGACAATAATTGTGAGACATAATTCTCGTCTACAGTTACAGCGAATCAAATTACACACCTGCAGACGGATTTCAAACGTCACTTAAATAATTTAACATATCATTTAAATACATGCGAAAGCGACCAAGAAATAATATCAAATCACATAACACGAGAAACACTAGACAAGAATGTTAATGACTATTATAGGGAAAACATCTAAAACAGCCTTCTGATACATATGTCGTAGAATATTCTTTGAAATGGGATTCCAACAAGAGAGAAGACGTCATTAAGAAACAGTGTGACAGAATTTGAAGTGAAAAATCGAAGAATCGAGACGCGGAACATAAATTACAGATAAAGATGTTGGAAGCCTTGCTTGACATATAAGGCGACATGGCAGCCAAATGGGCGAGACTGGAACAAGTTAATTAGTACTAGGCCATCGAAACGTCGCAACAAGATTAAATAAAAGTTGCAGTACTAATATATTTGTTCTTTGACGATCAATTGAGTCCTCCACACCTTTAACGAAACCAACAAGGAATAATAACTTCAATATTAATTAACATTGGCATTGGAGCACTAAGATGCCCGGAAGAGAAAGAGGAGTAACGAGCATGCACCTTCAACACAGAGACAAAGGAGTTCGCTCAACGGTTGATCGAATACAACAACACTTCCATATAAGAACGTTGAATATAACTCTTTCTCATTATTGATTGACATCTTGACTTCCAATAACAATTTGATTATATCTTATTTTTTGTATAAAGTTAAACGAATTTATGAAAATGTAGAATGCATGATGTGTTTCCTCTACATATAACTTCTTCACAATTTTTTCACAATTTCAATTTTCGTAGTAGGTTTGTTAATAAAAAAATCAACCATTTAAGTTTTTATTGGTTCATTAGATGTTGTATTTTAATTTTCCAATTTACCTACACACTTAATTTTGCAGGCTTTATCTAAGAAATGGCTTTATATAAATACTTATCTAACTTTATCAGAACAGGAAATCCTAGATTGTATTAACTAACTTATTATTAAATTCAACCTTTTTACACTTCAATCAAAAATTTTACAAGCAAATCATGGATGCACCTTTGGGTTTCTGCACCAGCCCATGGTTCGTTGAAATTATATTAAAAGCTTTAGAAACAAATTCCTTAAATTCAGTTAAATATGATATTATTTTAATTATGAATAATAAAAAAATTGAAAAATTGAAATGAAATATATCATCCTTATTTAAAACTCAACAGTACACAGAATTCAGAAATGCAGATGAAGGCATCGGAAAACTAAGCTCGTAAGGCTTAGTGGAGATAATCTTACTCGCAAGAAGCAAAAAGTCTCCAAATTTAAAAACAATGGGTAACTGGGCGTTACAGTCTATTAAAAATCCTTAAATGAGTGAATTAAATCTCCTCCTAAGTCAAGAAAGGAAATAGATGCTTCAACGAAAAAGAAGAAGGAAAAGGAAAATCCTACGAAGTTGAATTTTAGAATAGGAGATCCAGCAGAGCTGGGAAAATTCCGAGAAGTGATCGAATAATGTCACCCTCTCGGCTCAGAAATCCACCATAATAATAATTTTTTTTTAAATCGAGGTGTACCGGACACAGATTCTAACATAGCAGGAGTTGTAATTGGGGAACAAGACGTCAGAAGCTCTTTTTTTGTATATTGTTTTACTGGGTGATGGAACGCATCTTTTATCGAATTTCTTGTTTGCTTATTTCTTTCCCGCTTGCTCGCTTTGCATGTAACTTCGCAGAGGAGAAGGAGCTAGCTATTGATGAGAATTTCAGCAAAACGTAGGAAAACATAGAACGAGAGAGTAGTGTCTTTCGAAGTTTTGAGCTTTACATTGATACAGGCTCGGCGTGAGCTACATCTCACAGCGCGTGAGTTCGAATAACCGCAGATAAATTATAGCAGCGCAAAACGGATAAAGAGAAATCATATATCAGTAGAATAAATAAGAGTAATTATAGTATACAAGGAATAGAAAGTAAATGAAACCTTTTTGGGATCCATTTGTAGCAAAAGCATATACTGCCCACTTATTAAGTATATTATAGCCCGTTTAAAAGACACAGACGCACCCTTAAAAAGTTCTAAAAGTAAGTATAGAAGCGTACAGTAATTATAAGAATTTAAAAGTGAAAACGCTTTGCAGTATTTGGGAGAAAGTACAAATTGAATAAAATGAGATTACAGTACTTGAGCTTATGTTTATTATATCAAGACGTTTCGTCCGAGACTACCACTGTGGACTCCTTAGTAAGGCAGTGGTAGTCGTCCTTAGACTCTTGCCGCCCTGATGGAACCTGGTGTTCTTTCTTAAGATCTTAAATCGTCAAGTCGATAAAAAAGCTCCATTTAAATAAATAACAAGTTTACATGATAAAGGAAAAATGAGACGAGAGAGAATCGAATAGAATAGAAGAAAATATAATTTATTGTGACCGGAGGTGTGATCTCATTTGACCAGATAAACATATGTACATTGCATCGACAGAAGTGCATTGACTAATCATATTGACGTTAACAGTAATAAATTGTAATAATAGAATATAATAACAACAAAATATAAAAATATAGAAAATGATCAGTTGAATAGAAACAATAGCAAAACATATCGATTTAATATAATATTTGAAACTGGAAATTGAATAAGAACTGACGTTTTGTAATTGTAAGTAAAACAACTCGAGTGAAAGAGAAAATCTATAGAGCCAAAAAAATTAATTTAAATATTAGTATTGATGTTTACAATGATCTGCAGGCACGAGTGATGTTGACGAGAGGCAGATATCATCCACTCAGGTGAATTTGTATACGTGCCGATTACTTCCTTATGCATTCTAGCCGCACTCTCACGGTCCAGTCAGCCCT
This sequence comes from Megastigmus dorsalis, assembly GCA_900490025.1. Lineage (NCBI taxonomy): Eukaryota > Metazoa > Arthropoda > Insecta > Hymenoptera > Megastigmidae > Megastigmus > Megastigmus dorsalis. The sequence goes on along the minus strand of UELU01137902.1, from coordinate 6,629 downwards.
GTCATGATCGAAGAGCTATTGGAAGAGATGGGTCTTGGAGCTAGCAGCGATGTCAGGGCTATTAAAAAATCGCAGCTAAACGATTCATTGGCGCGCTGAAAGTCTCGGAGAGAGGCGGCTTGAGGAGTGCACATTTACGTTAACATTCATATGCCTGAAATTGACGGCTAGATTGCGAAAAGTCCGGATGCGGCTTCTAGCAGCAGGAAATCAGCCCATGCTAATGCAGTGTATGGGATGGTGCCACAAACGAAGCGCACACTGTCATTAAGTTAGCGCTGAATCTTGATGCTGCGCATTTTGTCTAGATTGCGATAGACAGCGCATGCATAATCGAAAAGCGGAAAGATTAAGCTGTCAACGAAATTCTTCTTCGCGGGAATAGAAAGAGCATGTTTTTAGAATTTGAGGTTACGATGAGAATAGTGGACGCGACGTAGAACTTGGCTCACTATGACTGCTATTAGCCCATATCGATAGCCCTTATTCAATTTAAGTTAAAAAAAATATAACAACATTATGAATAATTTTTGGTTTGTTTTTATTTATTGAAGCTCTGATTATTATCATTATCCCAAAATACCTGGTTTTCGCAGCCTCCTGCAATTTTTTTATTCAAGCTCAGAATAATATTATTTACAATTTTAGACAATGTCACATAATGAATAATTAAAATATAAATATTTCAAATTAACAGTACACATTTTGAATTAAGTGGCTTTTCTGTTTAAGTGATCCGCATTACTCTGTTCTACCCTAAAACTAAACTAAATCGATGAATCATAAACTTATTTTTCAAGCGCCATCCCACGATAAAACGAATAATATTATAGTGAAATTTAAATTAGTTCATATCTTTTTCTGATAAGGACTCACACATACACACACAATAAAAAAATAAAATTTCTCATAAATAGTCGATTTTTATTCCATAGATGTTAAAAAAAACGGGTTAATCAATATTGTAAATTGTGTATCATGTAAATCTATTTTAATATTATGATTTTTTATTTATGTTTCAGTCTGTTAAAAGAAGCTGAACCTGTTGCAATGGACAGTAATCGAGACTTATCTGAAATGTATTACACAAAAACAAATACTTTATACACTGCAGGATGTAGTACCAGAAATCGATTGGCTAATAATGAGTCAACTTCTTTAGAAGAACGCCAACTGCTTGGTCGCTATGGCGTGTGGCTACTTGTAGGTCTCTGTACGCCCGATAAGGAATTACCAACAGAAATTCTTGGAAGATTATTATCTATGTTATTTCACTGGTTCCATACTACTGCCTACTCATTTGATGGTACTAAAAAAAGTCTTATACATCTTATATTTTCTGTCGGTAATTTAAATTTCACTTTATTATTAAATAACATTAGGTAGAAATAGTATAGAAATTGTAGATATCATTTTAATATTTATTTAATTTAATTCAACCAAGTCGATATTGATGAACATAAAGATCGGGCCTTCCATTATTGTGCGATGATTAAAATAGATGGATTACATTCATTACTACATTTAAAACATTACAGGCTATAGTCGAATATGCATGTGAAATTGGCCCTAACATAAATAGTATACTTTAAATATACCGTTCGAAAGGTACTACAGTACTCCTTCACAATAAGACTGCTTTCCCTAATCAAGTTGTTTTGCTATTGGCCCTTCAAAATCGACCACCAGATAGAAAAGGAAATCGTAAGATATACGTAACTTTACCGTTTTTCGATTAAACGCATAATTTTCAAGTTATTGGCAATTGAAAATTTGGAAATTCAATAAATCAGCTCGCGTCTCCGTTACAGAGACGGCAGCAGGGGAAAAAGTGGGCGGAGCCTCCACGTCGTGGCAGGAACGGTGTCGGCGAAGAAGAGAAGCGCGCTTAACTTTTCCCGCTTCACGCTGAAAACACACACACAAGGCTTGGACCAAGTCAACGGCGTCAGCACGCAAAGCAAACCCTAACAGCACGAATCATTTCAAAAGATTTATATATTCCAATAAATTTTTATATCATTTTAAAATCTTTTTACAATATTTTTTGACTTAAATAAAATATTGTTTAAAAAGAATTTTATAACATGTTTTGGGAAAACTTTTCTAAAACATTTATAAAAAATTTTAAGATTCATTACTAAACATGTTTTGCGAAAGCTATTTTATAACATTTTAGAAACATTTATACAAAATATTTTTATTTCTTTTATGTGATATATTTAAAAAAAATGTTTTGAAATAATTTAAAAACCTTCGTTTAAAGGGTTCAAAGGCATCTTAAAAGTGATAATCAGGTGATTTCGATGTAGTTATCAGTTTTGCTTAATTTGACCTTGGAAAAATATAAAACTTGCTATATCTCAAAAACAACATTTTTTATATTTTCTTCGACCTTCTGGATCGAAAGAGGAGGAAATTTTACATAGATATGTTCATTTGCCAGAAAGACGGTTTTTTATTTTTTGGAGATATTATTTAACAAACACAAGGCGGTCGGCCAGCCGCGACTAGAGACGGTTTTTTTTTACGAATTCAAATTCTTTGCAACTTTAAATATGTATCTTTAGTTTCTAAAAGAATCGTGTGTTTGATATGTAAGATAAATTTAAATAATATATCTAAAAAAACTATTTAAATAAAGATACTATACTAAATTTTTCAATTTTTGAATTATTTTTTTAAATTTTAAGTCAGTAACACTCTTCAAATGTTGCACACACATAGTTACATATAATTACTAATAATTACTGATAAATACTAATAATTTTTGTTTGAATTTGGGCTATTTTATCCTTTATTATCATTTATCAATGATTATCATTTTATTAATTTTAGCTATTTAAAATTAATAAACAATGATACAGACTAATAATACTAATGCAGTAATAATAATAAAAAAAATAATCATCAATTTTATGTATGTTAAATAATCGAATGATCTTTTTTATGGTGGTAAAAAAATCGGGAAATTTTTTTATAGACCGTCAGCCAATTTCAGACCGGTGTGACGGATTCTACATTTTATCTAAACTCAGATCACGTGAGCAGCTTATCGCCGACTCGACTCACATCCCGAGTATCGTACAAAATGGGGTTACCGTCTAGCATACTGTGCCCCTACCGCGGATTCAGTGCATAATAGTGCACCCAACACACAGGAAGAGGCAGAGGAAAATCCAGCTTCTGTCAGTCTGCAACTTGGGACTACATTAGCATTACGTCACCTTTGCAAAGACTGTTTCGTGCACACTGTTCGTCTCGTTAGTCATCTGCTTTTTCCATCCGATTTTTATGCACACCTACTTTTATCGACATTCATTCACACTCCCGACACCCCTCGTTCTTCTTGCCCCGGAGGACAATCTCAACGAAGGCGGCGATTTGTGTCCAACTCTCTTCTCGGAGGAGATACACCCAGTCATTGTCTCTAGTTTCTGTCTTTCCGTTCTCCATAGTGAGCATATGAAGAACGTATGCTCAGTGTTGTCTTCTTCGTGTCCGCAATATTTACAGTCTGCTGTCCGTACTTTCTTCATTCTGCATAGGTAGTATCTCAAATAGCTATGTACGGTGAGGAATTAAGTCAAGTAAAAGTTTACATCTCCAAACCCTCGCTCCACCCATGGCCTCAGGTTACTAGTGTCTACTAATCCTCTCTCTTTCACTCACTGATGCTTCAACTCTACCAACGTTCTCACTGCTACCATAGATCCATGGGTATTACGCCTGCAACCTCCAGTAACTTGCCACTTGAACGTGTTACAATTTCCAATAAAACAAGATCAAAAATATCTTTTGTAAATAATCGTTATTATTTTAGATAATATATGATGGACAGAACATTAATATAACAAATTAAACTAAACGTATATTATTATTATAAAAACTTCCCCTGAAGAGGAGCGTTGAAAACGCTCGAAACGTTGGCCAAATTCAAATAAATTGTTGGATCGTGGAGATTGAGAGTGAGGAGTTCATTTCTGTACTTTTGAGGAGTTATAATTTCGATATTACGAAAGACGGGTAAGAATTCTTTGGTGTACCGATTCTGTGAGAACCGTTACAGATTGCTTATAAAAGAGATTCCGCACCGACCCTAGCAACTCGATGCCTGCACATACGGTGAAATTTTCATTGTCGAAAGGCTCTCACTCAAAGAATTCTAAGAATTGGACTTCAGCAATTTTATGCTTATCAAAAGTAATTTTAAGTGGTCAAAAGTCTATCTCTCCATCCCCTCCTACTCCCCCTCCCTCTCCCTTTGTGGAGAGCGGTCAAGCACATTCTGTATGCCGATGACCTCCAGATTTATCTACAAATTCCTGCGGGTGAACTTCTGGAGGGCATAGCTCGCCTGCCCGATGCGGCACGACTGGTGTCGATGGGGGGCGAGCGCTTATCCCTCCGTCTCAATGCTGGCAAGACCAAAGCAATTTTATTTGGATCTCGTAAATACGTTAATGATTTGGTCAAAATGGGATTGCCAGACATTGGCATGGGGGGTGGAGTGCTTGTGCCTCGGTGCTTTGAGCCATCTTGCGCGGATTTAAACACCTCCTCGAGCTCGAACCATAGTCATTCAGAGACTGGGCCTGTGATCCTAGTGCGCCAAATATTTGATTTTATTCTCTCTTTTTTTTAGACTTACATTCATACAGGGGGCACGCAGATGGGTTTTCTTTATGTTAATTTATTTTGTTTTGACCCTATACAACGTTTTATTTGTGTGAATGTATTTATTAGCGTAAGTGAGTGCATGTGTGCAATGAGTAAATGTTTAAATTTTAGAATAAAATAGACCGATAGATATAGACTTCCTTGATTTACCTTGTTTATTTCTATTTTAAAAGAAGACGCTCTGTGATATTACTTATTTAAATATTTTAAAACTAATTTTTGTATTATATTTTCACTTATGCTGTGATATCATAGATAGTAATTAAGTGCAATATTTTATGTAGATTAATGAAAAATGAAGACTGTCTTTTGTATACTGTAAAACCATATTTTCATATTTGTATATTTTTACCATTCTATTTTGATATTCATTTGCAAATAAACTAACATCTAGCTATCTATCTCTCTCTCTCCCATATAATTTTATTTTTTAGCGTGTACTTATTTAAAAATTTAAAAGATGTAACAGGGCTATTTATGCTGTGTGCAGTACCGGTGTACATCATACTCCTACCTTTTTTACACGTTGCAGCGGGAAAATCTATACGCCATTTTCCCCGCTGGTCAGGTAATACAGCCGCTGTACAAATGCGAGACTCTGTTGACGAGTCTCGCTTTCCATTGCTCTGACAAACGATCGTAAGCACCGTGCTATGTTCAAGATGCCAGCTACTCAGTTAAATGCACAGTGCGAGTCGCGGCGGAAATCGATATGGCGACGCGATCGAATTTTCCTATCCCGCCGTCTCTCTCTCTCTCTCTCTCTCTCTCTCTCTCTCTCTCTAGCTCACCTATCTCTCTCTAACTCGCGACACGCACCACGCTTGCTGTCCCGCTCATCATCCTCGGTGCTTGCGCGCCGTCGTATCCAGCGTAAAATCGAATTAATAATTGAATCCTCGATTCAATCGCGAATTCGTTATAAAGAATAATATATGTTATTTATTTGATCACATTAAAACTTCATTATTTACATTACCGTTAGCAAAAGGATATAATCTAAATAAATCAAATTAAAGATATCATTTATGAAACTCATTTTTATTGATCATTATAATAATATACAGAAAACCATTTTGATACTATTAAATATTATGTAACAAAATTATAATCTGTATTGCGTAGAAAAGTAATGCACAGACTCTTTCTTTATGGAAAAAGAAGGGTAGATATTTGGCGGATATCTACTACTAAATATGAAAGTATATTAACACATAGTATTCTTTCATATTTTTTCTGAACTATATAAGCATGGTAGTGATCATCAAAAGTAACTACGTCAAATATCTGTAAATTGAAATATATATCATTGTCTATTTTCATTATTTTTAGAATTTTGCCGAATTCAATTTCACTCTGTTCCATATTTGTATCTACAAAAGTTTCAATTGTATATAATGTAGTACAATTTTCTATTGAGCATTTTAATAAATTTAGTGATAGGTCATTAATTAATCATAAATAAATTTGCTGTTTATCTTTATAGTCTCAGACATATTACTTAATTGAAACCAAAAAGAGGTGAATTATTGTTAATAATTTAACCCATTAGTGCCGACGCGGACATTTTTGGACACTCGATATTTCCGGGCGGATGTAAAAAAAAGACGAGATAAAAACATGTTTCTGTAGGTAATTTTGGCTGCTCTATCGGTTTCTGATGCCAGTTTGATCCTACCACCCCTTAGAAAGGAGCATCAGCAGTTTTAAAGGGGTAGTTTTTACCCTTGAATATTGAAAGTATTTGTAGACTGTATTTGTTGCTGCAAACACGAGAATGTTTATGGATATTATGTTTATTTTCTACCCCTGTAAAAAATTTACATAGTTTTTTCGAGTAGGAAGCATCAAAATATTGATCAGAAATCATTTTTACAGTTATATCCATAAAGATTATCGTGTTTGCAGCAACAAATACTGTCTACAAATACTTTCAATATTCAAGGGTA